>CM071927.1:13381993-13652402 GCA_016081115.2 Rehmannia glutinosa
CCTTTGCCTCTCTTGTAATTCTTGTTGAAGAACTTATTAAACCTTTTAACCATCGGGCTATCTCCTCTTGGTCATTGACTTCTTTGACCTCGACTCTTTTACCATCCTTAACTATTAAAAGCGATTGTTTTGGGCACGATTGTCTCCTCTTGGTCTTTTCTTCTCAGCTCAAATTGTAGGCTTTGAGATCTGAGAATAGCTCATGGTTGGATGTCTTTGATCGGTCCATGGAGTGTCTCATGGCCATGACTTTCATATCCCACTCAGTTGGGAGACTTCTTAGAATCTTCATGCACATTTCCTTCTGTGTATATTCTTTTCCAAGTGTAGATAGTTCATTGGTAATTTCTGTGAACCGAGCATCCAGCTGATCCAAGGTTTCTCCTGCAAGCATCTTAAAGTTTTCAAATTTTTGTACAACAACAAATAGTTTATTTTCCTTGATTTGCTCTGAGCCTTCACAAATCAAGGTTAGCTTGTCCCAGATTTCTTTTGCCGTTTTGCATGATTTGACTTTGTTGAACATGGCTTTATCCAAAGTTTTGTAAAGAATGTCCTTGGCCACATTGTCCAAGTTATATCTTTTCCTGTCATCATTTGTCCATTGGCTCTTGGTTTTTCAACCATTCTTTGATGCAGGAGCGACATCCTCTTCTCCTTCAATTGCAGCGGCTCTCCTTTGCGCAGTTGTGTTCACTTTTAAGATTTGCGAGTGGCCCATCTTCTATTACTATCCACATTTCATCGTGTAATCTTTGATAGATGAGCCTGTGATACGAATTTTCATCATCAAATTCCTCAATTGTGAACATAGGGATGCGTGTCGATTTGCTTCCATGATAATAACTTTCTTTGAATAAAAGAGTTTTGAAAGATCAAGTCTTTAAAGCAAGCTTTGAAAAATTTGGAGATCTAGTTCGATAACCGAATCGGAAGGCTCAATGAACCAATTGCTCGATACCACTTGTAGGTCCCAAGGGGTGTGAGTGTAAGGTTTAGAAGGGGGGTTGAATAAACCTTACCAACTTTCGATTTAGTCTTTTAAAACAATCGAGTTAATACTTCATTAATTTGAGTCCTTGGTGGATGCTAAGTTAGTTAATCGTGAGTTAGTCACTCAGCGGACTCGAGTTGTTGATAGAATAACTCATTGTTTTGACTAAAAAAGACTTAACTCGATTGTGATATGTTTTCAGGAAGACTAAACACCCTTGAATTTTGGTTAAATATGTTTTAATGCTTGGTTTTCGCACTTTGATGATTATCAATTGGATAGCAAATTTATCGTTGAGATATTAAAGTAATGTGCATAAATTAAAGTCTTTGAAATGTAAATGACACAATAAGTTTTTATAGAGGTTCGAAGATGGGGTAATTCTTCTACTCCTCTCTTCTCCAACTCCTGGAGGAATCCACTAAGTATCGATCAATATACAAAGTGGTTAACGAGTCCAGGATGCAAGTTTTGATCACACGGTGACTTGATCCTTTGGGACTTAGTACGGAGATGCCTTGGTCACACTGGTGGCTTCTCGCGACTCGGCTTCTTCCAAGGGCGGTTGTCTTTCTACTCTGACCCACTTGCTTAAGCTTCTTGGATTTGATCGAAGCCCTCCAAAAACTTGAGACTGGTTCGTCTTTGGACCTTTCTACAATCCTCGTGGAGTGTAGACCCCTTGATTCTTCAAATGTTTCCTCTTGTTGATTGAAGTTGTCTTTCCTTCACATGTAAGTGTTGGATTGATTTCCTTCGTAGTGTAGGCTTGAAGATTGAACTTGAATGATTTGAGAATATTTTTGGTTCTGAGATATTTCTTTTCTTGTTCGTGTTTGTTTTTACGATTGTCAAGGTAACCAACTCTCGAAATAGATTCCTCGGCCTTTTATAGTGTTCTTTTGAAAAAAATTCACGTTGAAGAGATAGCTTATTTTTCAAGACACTTGTGGTCGTTGGTTTGTCTTGTTGCGGTCCTTGAAATTGACATTTCCTCGTATGAATGAGTATTCAGACTTTTCGAGTTCGACACACAGTGCGGTCTTCCTATTGGTTTATTCCTTTTGCACGCTTTTCGGGATCGAGCACTTCAAGAAAGCGATATGGAAGTATTACTTGTTTAAGTAATTCTCTTGACTTACGTAAGCGGATCTCTTTGATTATCTCGACATTTGCATTTCCTTGACTTTCCCAGGTGACTTAGAAGTCAACTTCCAATCATTGGATGACTCATCATCACTTCAACTTGAGACTTGGTTGTCTTGAGTTGACTTAAGCGACACTTCACTCGGCTGCATCTCACCTGCACCTTGATCGAGTTCTGTCTTCTCTTCTTTGCCACCTGTTGCCTCACAAAGAGTCTTCCTTCTAGTCTCGGTTGATTTCTTGCATATCTTGGCATAGACGACTCAACTCGACCCAGCCCTATCTATTACAATGCAATTTACAACAAAAATGGGGTGCCAACTTTCTATTCTAAGTTTTACATGGCATTCATCAAAATCTAAAAATTAATTTCCCAACAGTGGAGATAGCATGATCAAATCATCGGCATCATCTTCTGGTACCTCTTTCTTAGGAATGGAGGGTAGCGAGCTTTCACGCTCTTCACCCTCGGACAGAACGTCTGTCACAAAGTGAGGAGACAGCCGCTACTGTCGATAGGAGACTTATTTGTATCGGTTGTTACTTGTTCCTCGAGTTGTTCTTTGTCCATAGTTTGGGTCTTCGACTTGCCTCTGTTGATCGGCCTCAGTGAGACAGCGATTTCATCAATTATCTATGGAGACTCTCTTCTCGGTTGTTTAGTAATTTGTTCGGTAAGTGGCGGAGACTCGGCTATTTTCTCAAGCTCGAACGCTTGAAGAGTTTTTTCTTCTTTTCGATTTTCACGGAGGAACGGTTCTACTTCTTCAGGTTCCTCGATAGTAAAGGCCGGTGGGGTTGCCTTAGAGGCATTGCGCTTTCTCGTCTTGTGATCCTCTTCTTCTTCATTCTGGAGAAAGTACTAAGGATTCCTTCTCTCTCTGCGGCTGCGGGCGGGAGACACGGCTGCAGTGCGGTGACTCGGTTTGTAGGGGCAGGTGCGATTGTTTTTTTTTATTTCTTTGGGCATCAGTCTTCTTTCAGCTGAGGGGGCGACTTTCTTCTTGGGGGGAGACCATGAGTTGTTTCCAGGGTCGAGTTGATTCCCCCCACTGCAGTATCCGCTCTCTTGGCATAAGCTCTCTTGAGCTCCCGAGAGATTCGATCGAACATTTTCTTGTTAACATGGCGCCTTTCCATGTCGGAGTGGAACTCCTTTCACATCCATCAACCGGCCAATAACAAGGCCATACCCCAAGGACCCTCCGAATGATCCATCATCCTTGAAGGACTTATTTCCAATATTCTGGCAGAGTCTGCTGTATACAAACTCAGCCCAGTTTACTTTCTTCTCCTCCATGATCGCAGCCATCACGATCAGCTTGGTTTTGGACAACTGATTAAAGCTTCCAAATTTTATGTCTACACACTTGGCAACACTGTCCAATAGCTTATGGTAATCTTCCTTCAGCAGCTTCTTATCAGTTGTGTAGACAACCTTCGCAGCACAGTCAGGTTTGGCCACTTCCTTCCATGCAGCAACAAAGTTTACATCAACCTCCAATATTTCCGGTACACCTTCCGACAGCAGCAAGCAATGCTCCGCTAGATCCTCAGCAGTGATCGTAAACTCCTTTTCGTGAACAAACGACTTGATGCCTTCATCATGAACTTCAGCGTTCACGTAGAACTGTGCTACTTTCTCCACATACGTCATCTGAAACTCCATAGTGAGAAAGGGTTTTAGTCCAGATTTCTCCACTTTCTCAGCTATCTTCTTCACAAGGGTTTCATCGGACCCCGTTTGATCATCCCTTCGAAATCCACGGTAGAACCAATGTGGATTTGCTTTCCCAACTTAGCGAAATCATAGGTACTTGCCATTTTTTAGTTTTACCGAACGAAACCTTAGAAATTTTCCTTGAAGATTGATAGGGTTTTGAGAGAAAAATACAGTTGCTTTTGGAGAGATGAACAGTTTTAGTGTAGTGTGAGAGAGAAAACAGACGAAATGATATATGTATGGGTTATGAAAGGCCGTGCATATGGTTTTTGAAATTTGATCAAGATCAACGACTCAGATTTAGCACGCCGATTAGCATTTAATGCGGCAGCATTTATATCCAATCATAGGCTTGGTCGTGCGACTTTTTTGATGCACTGTCATTATTATCTTTGATGTCATTCTTAAAACATTCCCGCTTATTAAAAGTGACTGCGCTTTTGTCACTTAGCTCATGAATAACTCAGCTTACTCCTTAGCTGATTCAACTCTTCTCTCTTTTCACATAGGTACTTAGATGTCAGCTGGCTTGATGCAGCTGATTCTCCGATACGGCTAATTCACTTAGCTGATTCATGACCTCAGCTCTATTTTCATCTTTTCTCGTTCCATCTCTTCTCCTTGAGTCTTCCGAGTGTCGATTCAGGCTCAATTAACCCTAGCTCTTGCTTAAGCTCTTCAAATCTTGATTCACATAATGGCTTTGTGAATATGTCAGCTAACTATTTATCAGTTGAGATGTATTCCAAGGTGATGTCCTTCTTTTCAACATGATCTCTTATAAAATGATATATGACATCAATGTGCTTTGTTCATGAGTGCAACACAAGATTTTGAGTGATTGCAATAGCACTTGTGTTATCACACATAATTGGAATCTCTTTTTCTTTAATTTCATAATCTCTCAGTTGTTGTCTCATCCATAAGACTTGGGCACTTTTTGCCCATGACTATGTACTCTGCTTCAAATTTTGTGGATGTGGCTATTGAATTTTGCTTCTTGCTAAACTAGGAAACCAATCTGTTTCCAAGCATTTGACATGTACCTGAAGTACTCTTCCTGTCAACTCTACATCCAGCATAGTCAGAGTCTGAGTAACCAATAAGCTTGAATCCTCCTTCCTTTGGATACCATAAGCCGACTTCTGGCATCCTTCAAATATATTAGGATTCTCTTATTGCGGTCATATGGCTTTCTTTTGGTACAGATTGAAATCTTGCACATACACCTACTACAAAGGTGATGTCGACCTACTATTTGTGAGATAGAGCGGTGATCCAATGAGTGCTCGTATCTTGTTTGATCCACGGGCTTGCCATCGCATCCATATCCATCTTGACTGATGTATTCATTGGTATTTTTCAGAAGACTTCTCTTCCATACCAAATTTCTTCATTAAATCTACGGTATACTTTGTTTGACTTATGAAGGTTCCATCCTTGACTATTTAACTTGAAGTCCTAGAAAGAATGTCAACTCTCCCATCATGCTCATTTCAAATTTGCCTTGCACAAGGTTTGAGAATTTATCACTGACTTTTTGTTTGTGGATCCAAAAATAATGTCATCCACATAAATTTGAACAAGCAGTATACTCTCTTCATCTTGCTCTAGGTGCCTATTTCAATCCATATAGAGCTTTCTTGAGCTTGTACACTTTATCTCCAAGAGTCTTCTGCTCGAATCCTGGAGGTTGTTCAACATAGACTTCTTCTTCCAATAATCCATTCAAGAATGCACTTTTTACATCCATTTGGTATACAATGAAGTTCTTGTGTGCAGCATGGGCAAGAAACATCCTTATTGCTTCTAATCTTGCAACAGGGGCAAAGGTTTAATCAAAATCTATCCCTTCTTCTTGGCAATACCCTTTGGCTACCAATCTTGCTTTGTTTCTTACCAAAGAACCGTCTTCATTCATCTTGTTTCTGAAAACCCATTTTGTGCCAATAACATTCTGATGAGTTGGTCTTTGAACCAATTCCCAACTTTGTTTCTCTCAAATTGATTCAGCTCTTCTTGCATGGCTTGAATCCAATGTGTGTCATCCAGTGCTTGGGACACATCTTTATGTTCTATTTGGGAAATAAAACAAGTGAACATTGCTTCTTGTTGAGCTCTGGATCTGGTTCATACACCATCTCTTACATCTCCAATGACTAGCTACGGTGGATGGTCTCTCGGCCATCTCACATCAGGTTGGAGTAAGTTATTTGGGTTCATTCGTCTTTGCGATTTGTGTTATCTTGAGCAGCTCTCTCATCATCACTTAGTGCAGATTTTCCATTGTCTTTGAGATTCAACTATCTCATCTTCACCTTGATTAATTACTCGACTTGACTTCATCATAAGGACTCTTACTGCATAGTTGGTGATTCGACTTATCGCCTAACTCCTCAAAGTCTTCTCCATTTACATTAGGTTCATCAAACACTACATGGATGGACTCTTCTGTGACCATAGTCCTTTTGTTCAGCACTCTATAGGCTTTGCTTTGGTGAGTATCCCAAGAAGATACCTCAGCCATGACTTTGGCATCAAAAGCCTTTAGATTATCCTTCCCATTATTGTGGATGAAGCATTTACATCCAAATATTTTAAAGTACCCAACATTTGGCTTTATCCATGTCCAAATTTCATAGGGAGTCTTTGTCAGCTGTTTATTAATCATGCATCTATTTTGAGTATAACATGCATTGTTTATAGCTTCAGCCCAAAATCTTTTAGGCAATCCAGCTTCAGCTAACATGGTTCTTGCAGCTTCCTTGAGAGTTTTGTTCCTTCTTTACGCTACTCCATTACTCCATTTGTGGGGTCCTTTCTGAGATAATTCGTGAGCAATACCATTTTCAACACAATCTTGAGTTATTATTCCATTGACAAACTCGAGTTCTCTATCGAGATCTTATCTTTATAATGGTTTGACTCTTCTCATTTTGAACTCTTTTCATCGTTGGGGTAATTTACGCAAGGTTTCCTTCTTTTTACACATGAAGATTGTCCATGTATATCTTGAATAATCATCCACCACTACTAGAGTGTATTTCTTCCCACTTATCTTTGGATGGCTCAACTACCAAATAGATCCATATGCAATGAGATGCAATATCAGTGGAAGATGTACTTGACTTTTCTTTGAATGATGATTTGATTTGCTTTCCCATCGGCATGCATGACAAACACTTTCCTTCTTGTACCGAGTCCGGAAGTCCTTCTACAAGATTACTTCTTGCAAGCTTGTTAATTGTCTTGAAATTCGGGTGACTCAAACCTTGTGCCACAACCAACTTGATTAATTTGTAGTCTTTGCTAGCGAGACAAGTGCTTGGTGTAGTAGTTGACGATCTACCACATACGTGTTCTTTTATGCGGATCTTTGCAACACCACTTCATTTGATTGATGTCTTTGATTTGGCATACTCCCATATTGAATCCAACATTGTAGCCCTTGTCACAGAGTTGGCTGATGCTTAACAAGTTGGAATTAAAACCTTCAACGTATGCAACATCTGTGATTTCTAATCCATTTTTCTTAATGGATCCAGTGCCTCTAGATTTCCCCGGAGCTTCATTTCCTCCAAATATGACTTTTGCGCCTCTAATCTCCTTGAATTTTGACAGATTTTTCTTGTTTCCTGTCACGTGTCTGGAACAGCCACTATCCATGTACCAAGTTCCTTGGCACTCAGCTTTTCCTTGAACCTGCAATCAATGAAATTAGTTTTTAGGTACCCATTCTTGCCTGGTGTAGGTCCCAAGGGGTGTGAGTATAAGGTTTAGAAGGGAGGCTGAATAAACCTTACCAACTTTTCGATTTAGTCCTTTTAAAACGTTCAGAGTTAATATTTCACAGTTGAGTCCTTGATGGACGGCTAAGTTAGTTAATCGTGAGTTAGTCACTCACCGGACTGATTGAGCATTGATAGAATAACTCAATTTGTTTTGACTAAAGACTTAACTTTCATTGTGATATATTTTGGAAGACTTAACACCCTTGAATTTTGTTAAGTTTGTTTTAATACTTGGTTTTAGCACTTTGTTGATTATCAATTGGATAGCAAATTTATCAGCAGATATTAAGGTAATATGCAGAAATTAAAGTGATGAAATGTAAATGACACAATAAGTTTTTATAGAGGTTCAAAGATGGGGTAATTCTTCTACTCCTCTCTTCTCCAACTCCTGGAGGAATCCACTAAGTATTGATCAATATACAAAGTGGTTAAAAGTCCGGATACAAGTCTTGATCACACAGCTGACTTGATCTTTTGGGACTTAGTCTGGAGATGCCTTGGTCACACAGTTGGCTTCTCGTACGACTCAGCTTCTTCACAGGGCAGATGCCTTGCTACTACAGCCCACTTGCTCAAATTCTTGGATTTGATCATGAAGCCCTCCAAAAACTTGAGAATGGTTCGACCTTGAACCTTCCTACAATCCTCCGTGGAATGTAGACCCCTTTATTCTTCAAATGTTTCCTCTTCAACTGATTGAAGTCGTCTTTCCTTCACAGGTGAGTGTTGGATTGATTTCCTTCGTAATGTAGGCTTGAGAATTGAATTTGAATGACTTGAGAGTAATTTTTGGTTACAGTGCGAATGTTAGCTTGAATGTTCGTGGTTGAGTAACCTTCTCTCGAGTGATTCTCAGCCTTTTATAGTGATCTTTCAAAAAAAATGCCCGTTGAAGAGATAGGCTTATTTTCAAAAGACACTTGTGGTCGTTGGCTTGTCTTGTTGCGGTCCTTGGAATTGACATTTCCTCGTATGAATGATTCTTGACTTTTCGAGTTCGACACAGTGCGAGTGCTTCCCATTGGTTTATTCCTTTTGCACGCTTCGGGGTGAGCACTTTAAGAAAGCGATATGGAAGTATTACTTGTTTAAGTAATTTCCTTGACTTACGTGCAACGGATCTCTTTCGATTATCTCGACTTGTGCGCATTTTCTTAACTTCCCCAGGTGACTTGAGTCGACTTCCAATCATTGGATGACTCTTTGTCACTTCAACTTGAGACTTGGCGCCTTGAGTTGACTTGGCGATACTTCACTGTTGTATCTCGTTGCACCTTGATCGAGTTCTGTCTTCTCTTGTTTGCCACACTCAGCTGCCTCGCAGCGGAGTCTTCCTTCAAGTCTCCAGTTGTCTTCTTGCATGTTCATGCATAGCTGACTTGACTCAGCTCGACCAGCTGATCGCGAAATTCTTACGGCAAGCATACGGTGTCAAGTTTTAGTATAGGTTTTGAAAGTAGGGTTATCGTCTCCACAGGGATTGTTATCGAATTTTATTCTAAGTACTATAATTAAAATAGCTAATTATATCTAGAAATCGAAAAGAGATGGATTGTTATTAAACTAAAAATTAAAACTAAAAATTAAACTAAGAATTGGTTCAGACAAATTATCAAACACATAGAATATGAATTCTAGAGGGTTGATTTCACCTAGTTATCCCGTATGTTCTCAATCCAGTTTATAAATCACAAGTTATTAATCTATAAGCCAATATTCCTACCGTTTATCACTTCCTCTCTCGAGTGCCAAGTGATTCTAGGTTCCAATTTTTGATTTTGATATCTCTATAAAAATCATAGATTAAACCCTAATACGCTCAATGAATATTCATTCACAGACTTCAAAAAATTCATAAATCTCTCGATTCTATGAAACCCTAGGTTGTGCTATTCTAAGGCCATGTGTTCAATTACCTCTCTCGAGCGTCAAATTAAACACGCCAAACAATCTAAATTATTGATCAGATAATCCAATGCAATCAAATCAAATAGCACAAATAGATTAATAAACATGCAAATTTCATAAACTAGAAATCAAAACATAGGTTCAAACATAAGTTACATCAATCCCCTAGAAAAATAGGTTTAGTTCATAATAGATGTACAAAAACTCATGAAAAAGTAATTATACATTGATAGGGCTCAACAAAGATGCTAGAAAAATAATTAGAATGATTAAAGGAGGATTCTTCTCTGTTTCCGGAAGATAGATGCCTTGAATCTCGTCCGAACTCTTTCTCCTTGCTCAAAATCGTCCCTTGTGCTCTCCAAAATGTCCAACCCCTGTTTGTTTGTCGTCCCTTCTTCTATTTATAGGCTTGAAACCCTAAAAATTCCATCAAAAAGGCCCAAAATACGTTCGGGCCCATACGCGCCTGACTGCGCTTGCAGCTTAGAAATGGCACGACATCGCGCTCTCCCCGACTACGCGGCTGCAGCCCACAGTTGTTGGGCGTGCGGGCGCCCATGATATCTTTGCTTATGTCGTCCACCACTTGCTTGACTGCGGCCTTGGCGTAGCTGCAGCGGCGCCCGTGTCTCATCCATTTGTGCCAATTTCGACCCCCATTTGCGGGGGTTTTTTAGCTAAGGCTCGATCTTTCGATATATTTCCATTTTTTAGCTCTCAAAATGCGATCTTCACCACCCAAACACGTTTTTTTTTTATCATTTTTAACCAGTTTCAGCTATCAAGATCAGTCCCGATTCACGAACGACAACTCATGACACAAACTCGACTCAAACGACACTAAATACCCGAAAACAACGCAAAATCCTCGTCTAGAGTACTCAATACATTGGTATAAAAACCAACTTAACAAATACCCCCAAACTTAGACATTTGCTTGTCCTCAAGCAATTACAGACTCTAAAAAAAACGACAAATAAGAAGGAAACAAAAATGAAGACGACAGACTCAACAAACCAACTGCGAAACTTCACAACCAAACTCATTCGTCAAATTTCGTTTTACTATCAATCAAGCACGTATTTTCACAATGTGATCATGAAGGTGGAATGTTCATGCCGACTCCGTTTTCATTATCCAGATAGACTCACGCAATCAAGTGTTTTCAAAATTATCCACTTTTTGAATATAGATATGAGATGTTTACCGGACTTCATAGGCTTGTCTTTCACACTAATCTCCACTAATGTAGGCTAATGTACACAAGGATCAATAGGACTTTTAAAACTTGTAATGTGGGCTTAGGGTAAGGTAGGAGAATATGGGATTAAGTGGCTCAAATCACCCAAACACACAATTATCACTTCGAATCATCCATTAGCAACTACCCTTCACTTTTTGACTTCCCCAATGATTATGAACCTTCAATCCGCTGATTTTTCTCTTCTTTTTTTTTTTGGAACCCCCAAACTTATTCTTTTGCTTACATGGGGTTTCATATCTTCTTTTCTCAGGCACTTCATTCAATTAAATACATCCTAAAAATTTCAAAGAACTTCGAAAATTGAGAATCTAGCTTCTTTTTCTGAAATCTATGAGGGAATGGGAGTGAGTTAGGCACTAGAACCGCAGAATCAAGAGTGGGAGCATATTTAGGCTTGGTAGCCTCCGTCTGCTCGTTGCTCTGCTTATCTTCTTCTTGTTTCGACTCCTTCTCAATAGGTACTTCAGAATCAGAAGGATCCTCTTGGGTGGCATGAGAGGGATGCTTAGGACCATCATATGCAATACCACTTCTCAATTGGATGGCTTTACAATGTTCCCTCGGATTCACCTCAGTATTACTTGGAAAATTTTTTTTCTTCTGCTGAGAACTTATGGCGGTAACTAATTGTCCCATTTGGGTCTCCAATGATCTAAGGTGTGTCTCCATAGTAGACATTTTTGTGCCCAAGTTATCAATCGGGCATCGCTTTATTCACCGATTTCTAGTCTCTCCAATAAATGTACCGAGTATTTCTTGAGCGATTGTTTCTTCTCACCTACGGGTGCATTAGAGCTAGATGGATTGGTGTAACCCGGAGGTGGATTCAACACGTTTCTATTATTACTATAGGAGAAGTTCGATGATTGCGAAGTCAGGGTGATAATGAGTCGAATCGAGTACCTCGATTGTTAAAACCTCGGTTATTCACATAGTTGGCTTGCTCGGCATCGAATGTCGCAACCTCACGAACGGCATTTGGTGGTATTTGATGCATTGCGATGTTCCACCGAATTCATGATGGCGAGTTGTTTCGACAATCTTTGATATTTGAGATGCTAATGCTTACATATGATCGGCTCAAGGACACAAGCAACTTTCTTTGGTACTAACTTTGTCGAGGGCCATTGATAGTGTTTGTGGCCATTTCTTCAAGAAGAAGTAATGCCTCGTCGGAGTTTTAGCCATCAAAGTGCCCCTCTGCTTTGCATCTAATATTGTCCTCGTATGCCGTTCAAACCATTGTAAAAAATCTTGGACCCTCGCCGATCCGCATAACCATGTTGTGGGCATCTTTTCAAAGAGATCTTTATATCGTTCCCAAGCTTCATACTGTGGTTCAAAGTCGATCTGTTGGAATTGAGCTATCTCGCTTTTCAGTTGGAGCGTCTTGCTGGGGGGGAAGAACTTTGTCATGAATTTTTCAGTCAGATCATCCCATCTAGTGATACTCCCAGGTGCGAACGTCTGTAACCACTGTCTGGCTTTATCCCGGAGTGAGAACGGGAAAATCCTCAGCCTAATCGCCTCATCAGACACACCATTCATCTTGATGGTGTCACAAATCTCCAAGAATGTCGCCAAATGTGTATTCGGATCTTCCACTAGACTCTCCCCAAACTGATTCTGCTGAACCATGCTTATGAGGCCCGGTTTCAATTCGAAATTATTCGCATTTATGGGTTGGCGCACAATTCCAGAGTAGTTGTGGTTCATGGCTGGTCGGAAATAGTCCCGGATTGCCCTTTCTGGTGCCTCAGGTTGTGGTTGGCGCACAATTAAATGCCGCCATTGCTCGATTATGTGCTCGACTTTTGCCGCTCGATTGCTCGAAGTGTCCGTTCAATCTCGGATCAAAAGAAAGCAAATTAGTATTTTCAGAATCTCGCATAAACAAATAAATCAATGAGAAATACGAAATTATGATTCCTAAACTAGTCTAGATTAGTATTAAGACTACTTGGTAATAGTATTAGTTTAAAATAGGATAAAACAATCCCCGACAACGGCGCCAAAAACTTGATCGCAAAATTCTTACACACCAGCGTACGGTGTCAAATTTTAGTATAGGTTTTGAAAGTAGGGTTATCGTCTCCACAGGGATTGTTATCGAATTTTATACTAAGTACTATAATTAAAATAGCTTAATTCTATCTTGAAATCGAAAAGAGATGGATTGTTTATTAAACTAAAAATTAAAACTAAAAATTAAACTAAGAATTGGTTCAGACAAATTATCAAACACATAGAAGATGAATTCTAGAGGGTTGATTTCACCTAGTTATCCCCTATGTTCTCAATCTAGTTTATAAATCACAAGTTATTAATCTATAAGCCAATATTAAACCGTTTATCACTTCCTCTCGAGTGCCAAGTGATTCTAGGTTCCAATTTCGATTTCGATATCTCTATAAAAATCATAGATTAAACCTAATACGCTCAATGAATATTCATTCATAGACTTCAAAAGATTCATAAATCTCTCGATTCTATGAAACCCTAGGTTGTGCTATTCTAAGGCCATGTGTTCAATTACCTCTCTCGAGCGTCAAATAAACACGCCAAACAATCTAAATTATTGATCAGATAATCCAATGCAATCAAATCAAATAGCACAAATAGATTAATAAACATGCAAATTTCATAAACTAGAAATCAAAACATAGGTTCAAACATAAGTTACATCAATCCCCTAGAAAAATACGTTTAGTTCATAATAGATGTACAGAAACTCATGAAGAAGTAATTATACATTGATAGGGTTCAACAAAGATGCTAGAAAAATAATTCAAAATGATTAAAGGAGGATTCTTCTCTGTTTCCAGAAGATAGATGCCTTCGAATCTCGTCCCGAACTCTTTCTCCTTACTCAAAATCATCCCTTGTGCTCTCCAAAATGTCCAACCCCCTGTTTGTACATCCCTTCTTCTATTTATAGGCTTGAAACCCTAAAAATTCCGTCCAAAAAGGCCCAAAATACGTTCAGGCCCATACGTGCGGCTGCGGCTAGAAATGGAAATGCAGGCTTGCCTCTCCTCGCTCTCTCCCAGCCTACGGCTGCGATCCTGGTTGTTGGGGCTGCAGCTTGCACGCCCATGATATCTTTCTTATGTCGTCCACCGCTGCTGCGGGCGTGGCGGCTAGTCAGCGCCTATGTCCTCATCCATTTGTACCAATTTTGACCCCGCTGCTGCAGGCTGGGGTTTTTATTGCGGGCGCTAAATCTTGCTCGATATATTTCTGTTTTTGAACTCCCAAAATGCGATCTTCACCACCCAAACACATTTTTCATCGTTTTTAACCAGTTTCGGCTATCAAGATCAGTCCCGATTCTTGAACGACAACTCATGACACAAACTCGACTCAAACGACACTAAATACCCGAAAACAACGCAAAATCCTCGTCTAGAGTACTCAATACATTGGTATAAAAACCAACTTAACACCAGCACTATCTATTACAATGCAATTTACAACAAAAATGGGGTGCCAACTTTCTATTCTAAGTTTTACATGGCATTCATCAAAATCTAAAAATAATTTCACAACAATTTCCGCCTTTTTGATGATGCCAAAACTTAAAACATTCATACAATAATTAAACAGCAAAGATACGTACAGACAATGTAGAAACACAGAATGTATGCGTAGAATCAATCTTTTATTGATCATAACATCCTTGTTCTTTATGCAGCTGTTTACAGAGTGTATCAAAGCTTAAACAGAACTTAAGGTAATCATGTTGTTCTATATCTACGCAAGTATGGAAATTGTACAATTTTTATTCGATGTATAGAAGACTTACATAAAGATGTATTTATATAGTAAAATACATGAAGGGGTGGACGAAACACTTCATCTCCTTCGTTTGCCTCCTTTCCTCTTCTTCGCTCTGTCATCTTCGACCTTTTTCTCTTCCTCTCATCTTGACGCCTTCTTTTTCTCATAAGCCTTTACAGCGACTTCATCTCTTCTTTTTCTTTCTTGTCTTTCCTCCCATAGCATTGAGTTTGTCTTCTATTTTCTTCTTCAATCCTCTTCACATACTCGGCATTGTTTTAGCCACTTGTAGGTTAGCTACTTCGTCGAATACCCAATAGATCCCTCCTTTCTTGCCTGGATCTATGTACTCAATGTTTTTGGGCGGAGGTCTAGTCTGCGAAACCTCTTCCTCTACCCTTCGCTTCTTCCTCTTCCTCAGGCGTGTCTTTGTCTTGGGGCCTTTTTCCCGGTGAGTGACTAGCGAGTGACGCAGAGTGTTGCCCGATGGTCTGCTTGCTGTCGGCTTCTTCACATAGTTTGAGACCTTTTTCCCGGTACAAATCCAGGCTTGAGCCATGGACATATTTGCGAAGTAACCTTCGGATCGAGCATCTTGAATTCATCACCAGATCTTGGCTCGATTCGCATCCGAAGTGGCATAGGTGTCTGTCATGTTGGAATTCCTCCATGTTGTTTTAGAATATCCATAACTCGGGCATCCATCTTTCCTTCCACTTCTCTTTTCGACCATGGGTACAACGAGTGTTGGAGTGGCGGAGTTCTTGGGAGTTTCTTTGATGATATCATTTGTGATAAGACCTTGTTGCGGGGTTTTAGCAATCATCAAGGTCATATCTTTCAAACCTTCCCCCTCAACAGATTTTCCTTTCTTCTTTCTTTTCTCTTCCTCATTTTGTCTTTCCCTTCAGTGCGTCCTCTTCGACTTGAGGATCCTTTCAACGCCTTTAGGTATTCCTCTTCCCCCTTTTGGCATCATCAAAGGAGAGAGGAACCCCGAAACAAGCTAGCAATCATGAAGTCTAAGCGGTGATAGGCGAGTTATGCCGAATCTGGCTGCGGAGTATCACGGAATTCGGAGCGAGTGGCGTTGGATTCGATTTGTTACCGACTTCATTTCAGCCATGAGGAGGCTAAACTTCCGATCCATGTTTTCCTCTATCGCAGGAGCTCTTTCTTATTATATTCACGCAGCATTTGCATCTCGTGGTGTGAGATTCATGCATTCGTTCGATGTGCTCTTGCATTCTTGTCTTTGCATCGGCATTCTCAACTCGCCAGGACTAGCAATTTATTGAACAATGTCTGAAATATCGAGCTTGTTCTACGCGCATGGTCTGCTTTATTTGTTGCCACCATTCCGGATCTAACAATTATGCCTCGCAGATCGGCGATGAGGTTTGCGTCTCTGTTATCGACCTCATGTCCGGTGAGGCTGGTGCCTCTCCATCTTTTCTATCTCTTGCAAATATGGCCTTGAAAACTTCCCGAACCTCATTTATCACTTGTCAAATTGGCGACCAAGCGACATCAAAGTCAAAGTCTGCTTTGGGACGATGGTGTCTGTTGGAATAACGAGGATCGGAGTTTATGGAAGCGTTCTTGATCTCTAGTTGATTCTTGGGGAAGGTCAGTACTTCAGGAGAGAAGGAAATGATTCTACAAAAGGATCATCACGGGCAACGGGAATCGCTCAATGACAACTTGTGCTCGTGAAGTTCCCGGTGGAGTCGATCTGCTTTGCAACTTGGGGAGCTGCGCGATTGACTCTGTTTGTTTGTGGTCTATTGTGAAGTTGACCCGACTTGCTGAGCCTCATTTGTCTTAACGACCTTCTCGTCGCTCTCAACTGGTTGTTCCACATGAGTTGACTGGTCCTCGGCCATATTAGAAGCGTCATCGAACGATGATGAGATTTCCATGGGTGGCGCATCATCAAAATTAAATGTTTGGCGAGTAGTCTTAAGGTCAAACTTACTCGTGCTTGGAAGAACATCCTCAGCTGAGTCTTTTGGATCGGCAATAGGGGATGACTCGACCGTCTTCACGCCGGATCGAGAAGGTTACATCAGGGTTGTCTTGGGAATCGTGAAGAGCACTTATCTCCTTTTCAGATGGATCAATGATAGTATGAGGGATGTTTAGTGCGTCCGTCTCTTTACCCCGAGAAGTCTCAACCTCCCGTTGGCCTTCATTACCTCTGTGATCTCAAGCTGCGCGAGGCCTTGGGACGATCCCTTCGGCGGTGTCGGTGTCTTGGGGTCTTCCGAGGTGGCATCCTTTGGGGTCTCAACTCCATGGATTGCACTTTCGGTGCCAGTGTTAACTCCCGGGCGGTTCCTTCCTCGTGCCTCTCGATCGCATCGGCGGCGTCATTGGCTGAGAGCGGTTGGCACTTCATTTGAGATAGTCTTAAGCTATCGAGCCTCGTCGGTGACAATTTGTGTATTTTGTTGTTCCTTCTCCACTTCGCCTCCGAGATTCGTTTGTGAATTCAATTGCAAAGCATCCTCCGACCTTCTTTGTAGTGGAGGGAGTTTACCCTTCGGTGGCACACCCGGTGAGTGACTTGGAATGGGGTCACTCGTCTCGGACTTCATTTGTTCCTTTGGGTATTCAGCCCGTTGGGGCGAGTGGTAAGACACTTTCATTAGGGGTTGGCTCGATTTGGGATCCCCGCAATCCCGGTTTCATCGCCGGTTCCTTATCACCTTCTTCTTACGAGTGAGGTGGGGAAGTGGTGGCGGCGACTTGATGGCAATATGTTGCACCACTCCCATCGGATCAATCTCCAACTGTGATGTGGAAGATTTCCCTGGACCTTCCAACAATCATTTCTCATGTAGGGCCATAGATTCCCGCATGGCTTGCTGCATCTCCAATTCTTCAGAGTAAGCGGCAGGGTCAGATCCTCATCACTCCTAGAGAGAACGTCGAGATGAGGATGTGTATGATCGATGGTTCGATAAAGGGACAAAATCTTGGCCTTTTCACGAGCCTCAGCTTCCTCTGCCAGTCTCTCCTTCTCCTTGTCCTTGAAGATCTGCAAGATATCTATGCAGTTTTCTTCATCCAGTGCTTGGACCACATTGGTCAATCCAAGAAAGTTCAATAGTTCGTCTTCTTCTTTAATGAATTCTGGTCTTTGGAACTGTTCCTGGATCGACTTCTTCCATTTCCTCCATTCTCGCAGACGATTTTGGATGTCTGGATATGGTGGGGATAGGATCATCACATCATCATCCTTGTCATCTTCTCCCTGATGTCCCTCGTGCTCGGGGATTGAGGGTAGCAAACTTTGGTACTCCACACCTCGATGGCGTGCATTTGGGAGGGGATACAACCCTCGTCACAGGAGAGTTTGCTTTTCTCTTTTGCCTTTTGTGTCTCATTTGTTTGGACTACTGGTATGTCTTGATTTGCCTCCTCTGATCGGCTTCAGCAGACTTGGCTATTTCATCTATAATTTCTGGAGACTCTACTTCTTCAGCAGTCTCCGGTATTTGTTTTTGGTGAGTGGCGGACTCGGTAGGTTTCTCAAGCTCGGAACGCTTGAAGATTCTTCTTCTAGTCCTTACGGAGGGATTTCGGCTCGGATATGGTTTCTTCGAGTCGGGCGGCGGGGGCCGTTCTTTGTCGTCTTCTTCGAGGAACGCCGTCTCGGCTTATCGGTTCTCCTTTTCTTGACAACCGGAGAAGGTATTTGAGGTTCCTTCTCCTGCCTGCGGCGCGGGCGGGAGACACGGCTGCGGGGGGGGCATCTTTTGTTCTCTTCTTCTTTCTTTGTAGGGCGTGATCTTCTTAGCAGCACGGCAGGGGCAACCTTCTTTTTGGGGAGAGGAGGAGACGGATGTTTCTTGAGGACAGTGATTCCCCTCACTCATATCAGCTCTCTTTGCATATGCTCTCTTACGTGCTCTAGGAAAGGTTAGATCGGAACATCTTTTTGTTTACATGGAACGCCTTTCCATGTCGAAGAGAAACTCCTTTTACTTCCATCATCCAACCAATTACCAGGCCGTACTCCAGGGAACCTCCAAACGTACCATCCTCCTTGAAGGATTTATTCCCAATATTCTGGCAGAGTCTGCTGTATACAAACTCATCCCAGTTTACCTTCTTTTCTTCAATGATCGTAGCCATTACGATCAGCTTAGCTTTAGACAGCTGGTCAAAGCTTCCAAATTTGATGTATATGCATTTGACAACAATGTCCGGGAATTTGTGGTAGTCCTCTTTCAACGAACTTCTTGTTAGTTGTGTAGACCACCTTCAAAGACACGTCGGACTTGACTATTTCTTCCAAGCAAAGACCAAGTTAACATTAGCTTCAAAAATCTCGGCACTCCTTCCGCGGCAACAAAAATGATGTTCGCCAGATCACTTGGCGTAATGGTGAAAGCTTTTTAGTGAACAGAGGACTTGATGCCCTCATCGTGAACCCCGGCATTCACGTAGAAACGTGCGACCTCTTCCACGAGGTCATCGGAAACTCCATCATCAAAAACGGTTTCAACCGGACTTTTCCAACACGGTTATTATCTTCACAAGGGTGTCGTCGGACCTGTTTGATCATTCTGTCTAAGTCCCGAGACCAGTGTGGATTTGCTTTCCCAACTTGGCGAAGACATGAGTAGATTCCATTTCGATGTTTTACCGAACGAAACTTTGAAAATGAACTTGAGAATTTGTTAGGGTTTTGAGAGAAAATTTCTTCTTTGCCTTCGAGAGAGATGAGCAGTTTTGGTAAAGTGAGAGAAAATCGGACGAAATGGTATAAAATATGGGTTATGAAAGGGCGTGCGGGTGGTTTTGAAATTTGATCAAGATCAACGGTTGATTTTGCACGCCAATTTACACTTAATCTCTCGTATTTAATGCGTGACATTTATATCCAATCATAAGCTTTGTGTGCGACTTTTGGATTTGTACACGTCATAATTATCTTGACGTCATTCTCAAAAACATTCCCGCTTAGTAAAAATGACTGCGTATTTGTCACTTTGCTCATAAATGACACATCTTATTCCTTAGCTGATTTAACTCTTCTCTCTTTGCACATAAATACTCAGTTGTCAGCTAACTCGATGCAGCTGATTCTCCGATACGGCTGATTTACTTAGCTGATTTAAGAGTTCAGCTCTTTTTCATCTTTTCGTGCTTCATCTCTTTTCTTTGAGCCTACTGAGTGTCAACTCAGCTCCATTAACCCCAATTCATGTTTGAGTTCTTCAAATCTTGATTCACATAATGGTTTTGTGAATATGTCAGCTAATTGCTTATCAGTTGATATATATTCCAAGGTGATGTCCTTCTTTTCAACATGATCTCTTATGAAGTGATATCTGACATCAATGTGCTTTGTTCTTGAATGCAACACAGGATTTTGAGTGATTGCAATTGCACTTGTGTTATCACACATAATTGGAATTTTCTTTTCTTCAACCTCATAGCCTCTCGATTCTTTGTCTCATCCATAAGACTTGGGCAGCAATGTTTTGCCGCATGACTATGTATACCGATGTGTGGAGGTAGCTATTGAATTTTGCTTCTTGCTAAACCAGGAAATTAGCTTATTTCCAAGCATTTGACATGTGCATGATGTACTTTTCCTGTCAACTCTACATCCAGCATAGTCAGAGTCTGAGTAACCAATCAGCTTGAATCCACCTTCCTTTGGATACCATAAGCCAACTTCTTGGCTTCCTTTCAAATATCTCATGTAGTCAAGTGACTTTCTTTTGGTGCAGATTGAAATCTTGCACATACACCTACAGCAAAGGTAATGTCTGGCCTGCTTGCTATGAGATAGAGCAATGATCCAATAAGTGCTCTGTATCTTGTTTGATCTGAGGCTTGCCATCCGCATCCATGTCCATTTTTGATGATGTATTCATTGGTATTTTCACGAGAAGACTTCTCTTCCATACCAAATTTCTTCATTAAATCTCTGGTGTATTTTGTCGACTTATGAAGGTTCCATCCTTGGTTGTTTCACTTAGAGTCCAAGGAAGAATGTCAGCTCTCTCATCATGCTCATTTCAAATTTGCTTTGCATAAGATTTGAGAATTTATCACTGACTCTTTGTTTGTGGATCCAAAGATGATGTCATCCACATATATTTGAACAAGCAAAGTATACTCTTCCCATCTTGAATTTAGAAGAGTGTTCTATCCACTTTGCCTTTTGTGAATCCGTTCTCAGTCAGGAATTGTGATAATGTATCATACCATGCTCTGGTTGCCTGTTTCAATCCATATAAAGCTTTTTTGAGTTTGTATATCTTATCTCCAAGAGTCTTCTGCTCAAATCCTGGAGGTTGTTCAACATATACTTCTTCTTCCAATAACCCATTAAAAAATGCACTCTTTACATCCATTTGATATACAATAAAGTTCTTGTGAGCTGCATAGGCAAGAAACATCCTTATAGCTTCCAATCTATTCCTTCTTCTTGGCAATACCCTTTGGCTACCAATCTTGCTTTGTTTCTCACCACAGAACCTTCCTCATTCATCTTATTTCTGAACACCCATTTAGTGACAATAACATTTTGATGGGTAGGTCTTTGAACCAATTCCCACACTTTATTCCTTTCAAACCGATTGACTCTTCTTGCATGGCTGGAATCAATGTGTGTCATCAAAGCTTGTGACACATCTTTTGGCTCTATTTGTGAGATAAAGCGGTGAACATAGCTTCTTGTTGAGTTCGGATCTGGTTTTACACCTTCTCTTACATCTCCAATGATTAGTTTTGGTGGATGGTCTCTCGGCCATCTTACATCAGGTTGGAGTAAGTTAGCTGGATTGATCGTCTTCGGTTTGTGTTATTTTGATCAGCTCTCTCATCATCACTTAGCGTTGATTTTCATTTGTCTTTGAGACTCGCTATCTCATCTTCATCGGACTTATAATTCCTTGACTTCAACATAGGGACATACGCATGGTTGGTTGATTGACTTATCGGTGACTCTTCAATGTCTTCTCCATTTACATTGGGTTCATCAAACACCACATGGATGGATTCTTCTGTAACCATTGTTCTCTTGTTGAGCACTCTGTAGGCTTTGCTTTCAGCTGAGTATCCTAAGAAGATACATTCATCAGCTTTAGCATCAAAAGCCTTTAAATTATCTTTGCCATTGTTATGGATGAAGCATTTACATCCAAATATTCTAAAATATGCAATATTTGGCTTTCTCCCTGTGCAAATCTCATAGGAGTCTTCGTCATTGTCTGTTTATCATGCATCTATTTTGAGTATAGCATGTTGTGTTTATTGTTTCAGCCCAAAATCTTTTAGCGCCCCTGCTTCACCTAACATGGTCCTTCTTTGCTTCTTTGAGAGTTCTATTCATTCTTTCTGCAACTCCATTCTGCTTTGGGAGTCCTTGCTGCGAGATAATTCATGACCAATACCATTTTCAATACAAGATTGAGTTATTATACCATTGACAAACTCGGTTCTCCATCGAGATCTTATTTTGATAATGGTTTGACTCTTCTCATTTTGGATTTTCTTCATCATTTGTGGTAGTTTCTGCAGAGTTTCTTTCTTCTTACACATGAATATTGTCCATGTATATCTTGAGTAGTCATCTACTACCACCAAGGTGTATTTCTTCCCACTTATCTTTGTTTGGTTCAACTAGACCAAATAGTTCCATATGTAGCGGTGCAATATTCTGTTGAAGATGGACATGTCTTTTCTTTGAATGATGATTTGATCTGTTTTCCCATCTGGCATGCATCACATATACTCTCCTTCTTGTATACCGAGTCTGGAAGTCCTTCCACAAGATTACTTCTTGCAAGTTTGTTAATAGTTTTGAAGTTCAGGTGACTTAGCTTCTTGTACCACATCCAACTTGATTCAGCTGTGCTCTTTGCTAGCAGACAAGTGCTCGGGGTTGCAGTTGACCAATCTACCACATACATGTTCTTTTGTCTGCATCCTTGCAATACTATTTCATTAGTTTCAGTGTCCTTGATTTGGCATACACCCATATTGAATCCAACATTGTAGCCTTTGTCACAGAGTTGACTTATGCTTAGCAAGTTGAAATTGAGGCCTTCAACATATGCAACATCTGTAATTTCTAATCCATTTTTCTTGATGGATCCAATGCCTCTTATTTCTCTTGGAGCTTCATTTCCTCCAAATATGACTTTTGCACCTCTAACCTCTTTGAATTTTGATAGATTTTTCTTGTTTCCTGTCATGTGTCTGGAGCAGCCACTATCCATGTACCAGGTTCCTTGGCACTCATTTTTGCTCCTTGAACTGCAATCAAGGAAATTAGGTTTTAGGTACCCATACTTGCCTGGGTCCGAGGGGGGTTAGTATTGTAAGATGATCCAACCAACCTATAGCCACATGATTTGACTCTAAGAGGTTCCCATCTATCGATTGCCATAATCATAATTAATTTTGGCAAATTGCTTGGGGGTTCTAGGTTCATACAACTGTCTCTTTTGTCTGTATGCCTGTGCATGTGTTTTAGCAATTGCCATCTTTGGGTAGTCGTGATATCTTTGAGTGTAGTGCCTAGGTGCATATGTGTGTTGATGATAGCTCTTATGTCTTTGGAATGGCCTTTGCTGAGTTCTAGGCCTTTGCCACTTAGGCTTATATTCCATAGATCTTTGTTGATAGTTCACATTATTCCAATCAGCTTGGCTTGGGTACTTTCTACCATTCCCATCATATGTGTTTCTTTTATAGACCTTCTGGGGCTTTTGGTAGCTCTGTTTCTTCTTTACAAAGTATCTTCGGTTTGGAGTTTGCTGAGGAACTCGGCTGGATTTCTTCTCAGCTGTCCTCTCAGCACACTCAATTGGTTGTTTTCCTTTTCCTTTATAACCAAGGCCAGTTTGCTTGTGATTGTGCTTTGGAGTAAATGTGTGTGCACCATTTGGAGTTTTGATTTTTGGAGATGCTTCATTACTTGAAGATCCTTTTTCCAAAATCACTTTTGGAGATTGACATAGTATAGAGGAGTTAAATCCTAAGTCTTTCTTATCTCCGCATTCTCTTTGACTCATAATAAGATCATCCAAGGATTTAGATGCCTTAGTGAATGAGGCAATCACATTTTTGAGGTCATTCTCCCTCTTTTCTATAGCGACTATCTCTGCTATTAACTTAGCATTTTCAAATTTTTTAGACTTTTATTCTAATCGGCTATTTGACTTAGAGTACTCGGCTCCTTAGTCATTTTGTGAGTTTTGGCTCTTGAGTAGGTTGTTTTCCTCATTTAGTAGTGTGTTTGAGGATTTAATGTATTCAAAGTCTTTCATCATTTTGCCTAATGAATCATAAAGATCAGTGGGTGATGAAGTGTGTGAGTCACAATCACTATCACTAGTATACGAGTGTGATGAGTTAGAGTGTACCTCATCTTCTTGGTCGAGGTTGGTTTTGTTCTTTAGCCATTATACGAGATCAAGGCTTCTTCTCCGAGTCACTTGAGTAGTCGCTTCACTACTCTCCGAGTCTGTTGTGTCTTTTGACTTGATTGTCTCGATGTAGTTTCGCAGATATTGCCTTTCTCTTTTCTGTCTTCTTTCTCTCGAAGACTTTTCTTTCCTCTTCATTCATGTATTTGTTGACTACGAGGATATGGGCATTCAATGGCATAGTGACCGGGTTGCCTACAGTTCCAGCATAGATTTTCAACTTTTTGATCAGTTCTTTCCATCCTTGGATTGTCAACTCTTTGATATTCAACTTTTTGATGCTCTGCTCTCTTGGGTGGTCTTTCTTCCCTTGACTTGGAGGGAGCTGAGTGTCTTCTGGAGGATTCACCTTTGCTTCTTTTGTAATTCTTATTGAAGAACTTGTTAAACCTTTTAACCATCAGTGCCTGCAATGACTTCTTTGACCTCAGCTCTTTTGCCATCCTTAACAATTAGAGCAAATTGTTTTAGGCACTTGTTGTTTGTTTCCTCTTAGTCTTTTCTTCTCGGCTCAAATTCGTAGGCTTTGAGATCTGAGAATAGCTCATGGTTGGATGTCTTTGATAGGTCCATGGAATGTATCATGGCCATGACTTTCATATCCCACTCAGTTAGGAGACTTCTTAGAATCTTCATACACATTTCCTTTTGTGTATATTTTCCAAGTGCGAGATAGCTCATTGGTAATTTTTGTGAACCGAGCATCCAATTGATCCAAGGTTTCTCTGCATACATCTTAAAATTTTCAAATTTTTGTACAACAACAGAGATAGTTTATTTTCCTTGATTTGCTCGAGCCTTCACAAATCAAGGTTAGCTTGTCCTGATTTCTTTTGCCGTTTTGCATGATTTGACTTTGTTGAACATGGCTTTGTCTAAAGTTTTGTAAAGAATGTCCCTGGCCACATTGTCAAGTTATATATTTTCATGTCATCATTTGTCCATTCAACTCTTGGTTTTTCAACCATCATGGTCCTGGGAGCAACATCCTCTTCTCCTTGGTGCGGCTCTCCTTGCAGTAATTGTGTGTTCACTTTTAAGATTTGGAGTGGCCCATCTTCTATTACTATCCACATTTCATCGTGTAATCTTTGATAGATGAGCGCATACGAATTTTCCAATCATCAAATTCTTCAATTGTGAACATAGGGATGTGTGTCAAATTTGCTTCCATGATAATAACTTTCTTTGAATAAAAGAGTTCGGAAGATCAAGTGCTAAAACAACCTTTGAAAAATTTGGAGATCTAGTTCGGTGACCAGTGCGGAAGGCTCAATGAACCAACCGCCATTTCGATACCACTTGTAGGTCCCAAGGGGTGTGAGTGTAAGGTTTAGAAGGGGGTTGAATAAACCTTACCAACTTTTCGATTTAGTCCTTTTAAAACGTTCGAATTAATATTTCACGGTTTGAGTCCCTTGATGGACGGCTAAGTTAGTTAATCGAGAGTTAGTCACTCAACGGACTCGGTCGAGGCTGTTGATAGAATAACTCAATTTGTTTTGACTAAAGACTTAACTCGATTGTGATATATTTTCATTGGAAGACTTAACACCCTTGAATTTGGTTAAGTTTGTTTTAATACTTGGTTTTAGCACTTTGTTGATTATCAATTGGATAGAAAATTTATCGTGAGATATTAAGGTAATATGCGAGAAATTAAAGTGATGAAATGTAAATGACACAATAAGTTTTTATAGAGGTTCGAAGATGGGGTAATTCTTCTACTCCTCTCTTCTCCAACTCCTGGAAGAATCCACTAAGTATTGATCAATATACAAAGTGGTTAACGATCTAGATACAAGTCTTGATCACACTGGTGACTTGATCCTTTGGGACTCGATCCGGAGATGCCTTGGTCACACGGTTGGCTTCTCAAATGCGACTCAACTTCTTCATAGTAGGCATTTGCCTTGCTACTCTTGACCTACTTGCTCAAGCTTCTTGGATTTGATCACGAAGCCCTCCAAAACTTGAGACAGTTCGACCTTGAACCTTCCTACAATCCTCCGTGGAATGTAGACCCCTTGATTCTTCAAATGTTTCCTCTTCAAGCGATTGAAGTCATCTTTCCTTCACGGTGAGTGTTGGATTGATTTCCTTCGTAATGTAGGCTTGAGGATTGAATTTGAATGACTTGAGAGTAATTTTTGGTTACTGATTCGAATGTTAGCTTGAATGCTCGTGGTTGAGGTAACCTTCTCTCGAGTGATTCTCGGCTTTTTATAGTGATCTTTCAAAAATATGCCCGTTGAAGAGATAGGCTTATTTTCAAAAAACACTTGTGGTCGTTGGCTTGTCTTGTTTGATCCTTGGAATTGACATTTCCTCGTATGAATGATTCTTGACTTTTAGAGTTCGACACAGTGCGTGCTTCCCATTGGTTTATTCCTTTTGCACGCTTTTGGGGATCGAGCACTTTAATAAAGGCAGTATGGAAGTATTACTTGTTTAAGTAATTTCCTTGACTTCTGTGCACGGATCTCTTGCAGTTATCTCGACATGAGCGCATTTTCTTAACTTCCCCAGGTGACTTGAGTGACTTCCAATCATTGGATGACTCTTGTCACTTCAACTTGAGACTTGGTGTCTTGAGTTGACTTGACGATACTTCACTCGATTGTATCTGTTTGCACCTTGATCGAGTTCTGTCTTCTCTTCTTTGCCACACTTCGGTGCCTCGCAGTGAGTCTTCCTTCAAGTCTCCGGTTGTCTTTTTTTGCATGTTCGAGGCATAGTGACTGACTCGGCTCGACCCACCCTATCTATTACAATGCAATTTACAACAAAAATGGGGTGCCAACTTTCTATTCTAAGTTTTACATGGCATTCATCAAAATCTAAAAATAATTTCCCAACACCGGGTCTGAGGGGTTAGTGTTGTAAGATGATCCAACCAACCTATAGCCAAATGATTTGACTCTAAGGGGTTGCCATCTATCGTGCCATAATCATAATTTACTTTGGCGAATTTCTTGGGGGCTTTAGGTTCATACATTTGTCTCTTTTGTCGTATGCTGTGTGTGTGTTTTAGCAATTGCCTTCTTTGGATAATTGTGATATCTCTCGAGTGTAGTGCTTGGGTGCATATATGTGCTGATAATAGCTCTGTTGCCTTTGGAATGGCCTTTGCTGAGTTCTGGGTCTTTGCCATTTGGGCTTGTATTCCATAGGTCTTAGCTGATATTTCACATTATTCCAATCAGCTTGACTTGGGTAGTTTCTACCATTCCCATCATATGTGTTACTTTTATAGACCTTTCGGGGTTTTGGTAGCTCAGTTTCTTCTTCACAGTACTTCTGTTTGGAGTTTTTTGAGGAACTCACTTTGGATTTCTTCTCGGATGTCTCTCGGCATACTCAATTGGGCCATTTTCCTTTTCCTTTATATCCAAGGCCAGTTTGTTTGTGATTGTGCTTTGGAATAGCTGTGTGTGCAACATTTGGTGTCTTGGATTTTTGAGATGCTTCATTACTTGAAGATCTTTTTTCCAAGATCACTCTTGGAGTTTGACTATGCACAAAGGAATTGAATATTATGCATGTCTTGTCTCCACATTCTTTTTGACTCATGATAAGGTCATCCAATGATTTAGATGCCTTTGTGAATGAAGCAATCACATTTTTGAGATCATTTTCTCTCTTTTCTATAGCAACTATCTCTGCTTTTAGCATTTTCGACCTTGACTCTTTGTTCTCATCGGCTATGTGACTTAGAGTGCTCGGCTCCTTAGTCATTTGTGAGTTTTCAGCTTTGAGTGGTTGTTTTCCTCATTTAATAGTGAGTGTGAGGATTTAATGTGCTCAAAATCTTTCATCATTTTGCCTAATGAATCATAAAGATCGAGTGGGTGATGAAGTGTGTGTGTCACAATCACTATCACTAGAATTTGAATGAGATGAGTTAGAGTGTACCTCATCTTCTTGGTCGGAGTTAATATTGTTCCTTAGCCATTAGACATATTAAGGCTTCTTCTTCGAGTCAATTGAGTAGTCGGCTTCACTCTCTCAATCGAATCTTCTTTGACTTACTTGACTTAGGTTTGTCGGTAGTCTCGGCAAGAACCAACACTTTGCTCTTTTCTTTTCTTGTCTTTTTTCTCAAGACTTTTCTTTCTTCATCATTCATGTATTTATTAACTACAGGATATGGACAGTCAATGGCAAAGTGTCCGATTGTCGCAATTCCAACACAAGTTTTCAATTTTTTGATCAGCTCTCTCATTTCTTAGGTTGTCAGCTCTTTGATATTCGACCTTTTGATACTCAGCTCTCTTTTGGTGGCCTATCTTCCCTTGACTTGGAGGGAGCTGATTGCCTTCTGGAGGATTCACCTTTGGTTCTTTTGTAGTTCTTGTTGAAGAACTTGTTGAATCTTTTAACCATCAAGGTAATCTCCTCCTGGTCAATGACTTCTTTGGTCTCGGCTCTCTTTCCTTCCTCGACTACGACAGCAAATTTGTTTTGGGTCTGACTATCTCCTCTTGATCCTTTCTTCTCATTTTCAATCTCATAGGCTTTGAGGTCCGAGAATAGTTCATGATTGTATGTTTTTGATAGGTCCATCGAGTGCCTTAGAGCCATGGTCTTCATTTCCCACTCAGCTGGGAGACTCCTCAGTATCTTCATACACATCTCCTTTTGTGTGTATTCTTTCTCAAGTCTTTGAGAGCTCATTCGTTATTTCGATGAATCTATCATCCGGTGATCCATTGTCTCACTGCAAGCATTTTAAAATTTTCAAATTTTTGAACAACAACAGATAATTTGTTTTCCTTGATTTGCTCGAGATCCTTCACAAATTAAGGTTAATTTATCCCCATTTCTTTGGCTATCTTGCAAGATTTGACTTTGTTGAACATGGCTTTGTCCAAAGTCTTGTAAAGTATATCATTGGCCACATTGTCCAAGTTGTATCGTTTTCTGTCATCATTTGTCCACTCGCTCTTGGCTTCTCAACCATAGGCTGGTCAGGAGGAGCACCTCTTCTTCCTCTGTTGCGTGACTTTCCTTGCGGTGTGTTCACCTTCATTATTTGCGGTGGCCCATCCTCTATCACTATCCACATTTCATCATATAAAGTGATAGATGAGCTCGCATATCGTATTTCAGTCATCAAATTCTTCAATGGTGAACATAGGAATGCGTGTCAAATTTGATTCCATGATAATAACTTAGCAAAAAGACTTTTGAAAGAACAAGTGTTAACTTCTTTGAAAGATTGGAGATCTAGTTCAGTAACCAGTGCGGAAGGCTCAATGAACCAACCGCTCTGATACCACTTGTAGGTCCCAAGGGGTGTGAGTAAGGTTTAGAATGGGGGGTTGAATAAACCTTACCAACTTTTCGATTTAGTCCTTTTTTAAATTAGTTCAGAGTTAATTTCACATCTATGTCCTTGATGGACAACTAAGTTAGTTAACCAGCAGAGTTAGCCACTCAACAGACTCGACTGAGTTGTTGATAGAATAACTCAGCTGTTTAGTCTAATACTTAACTCGGATGTGGTGAGATTTTCAGCGGAAGACTTAACACCCTTGAATATGGTTTAAATTTGTATTAACACTTGATTTTAGCACTTGTTAAATATAAATTGGATAGCAAATTATCAGCCTATATTAAATGATATGCAGAAAGTAAATGTTGAAATGTAAATGACACAATAAATTTTATAGAGGTTAGAAGATGGGATAATTCTTCTAATCCTCTCTTCTCCAACTCCTAGAGGAATCCACTAAGTATTGATCAGAGTACAAAGTGGTTATTAGTCCAGATGCAAGTCTTGATCACACAGCTGACTTGATCCTTTGGGACTCAGTTTAGAGATGCCTTGGTCACACAGTTGGCTCCTCGTCTGACTCAGCTTCTTCACAGGCAGCTGCCTTGCTACTTCAGCTTACTTGCTCAAGCTTCTTGGATTTGATCACGAAGCCCTCCAATAACTTGAGACTGGTTCGACCTTGAACCTTCTACAATCCTCCTTGGTATGTAGACCCCTTTTGATTCTTCAAAAGTTTCATCTTCAACAGTTTGAAGTAGTCTTTCCTTCACACTTGGTGTTGGATTGATTTCCTTCGAAATTTAGGCTTGAGGATTTGCTTGAATAACTTGAGAATATTTTTGCAGGTTACAGTTTGAATGATAGCTTGAATGTTTGTGGTTCAGGTAACCCTCTCTCAAAGTGATTCCTCAGCCTTTTATAGTGAACTTTTTAAAATCGCCAGTTGAAGAGATAGGCTGATTTCAAAAGTCACTTGTATTCGATGGCTTGTCTTGTTGCGATCCTTGATCTTGACATTTCCTCGTATTAAATGAACATTTAGCTTTTAGTCGACACAAGGTGCGAGTGCTTCCCATTGGTTTATTCCTTTTGCTTCGGGATGAGCACTTTAAGACATGGCGGACATGGAAGTATTACTTGTTTAGGTAATATTCTTAACTTCGTACAGGCAACGGATTCTTTTCATTGTCTTGACTTGATTTGCCTTTCCTTAACTTCCCCAAGTGACTTGAGTCGGCTCCCAATCATTGGATGACTCATCTGTCACTTCAACTTGAGACTTGGCTATCTTGAGTTGACTTGTCGACACTTCACACATTATCATCATAATTTGCTAGTCCTTCGATCGAGTTCTTGTCTTCTTTTCCTTGCTATACTCGGCTATTTCGAGTCTTGAGTTGACTTCTTGTATATCCAGGCATAGCCGACTTGACTCGGCTAAATGCCCTATCTATTTTAATGCAAATTACAAGGAAAATGGGGTGCCAACTTTCTAGTCTAAGTTTTACATGGCATTCATCAAAATCTAATAAACAAATTTCCCAACAATTGGTTATGATGAAGTTTTAAGTCCAAGCGGCTACGATAATCTAGAGGGGGTGAATAGATTATCTCCATTTTCTCGATTATGCCCCTTTTTTTGAATCAAACAAGCCAAGACAAGAATAAAGGTGCGGGAAGTAAATAACACGCGTCGATTTATAGAGGTTCAACCCACCTAGGGCCTAATCCTCTACCACCCCAGTATATCCGGGATGAATTTCAAAAAGAAAAAAAGATTTTATTAATTACCACAATTAATACAACTACACCTTACAACACCTCTTTTGAGATTACCACAATCTCACTTGAAGATTACCACAATCTTCAATGGCACTTTGTGAAGATTACCACAATCTTCCGACTTGAAGAATACCAAATTCTTCAACACCTCAAAGAACACCACACTCTTCAATAAGAAGATTATCACAATCTTCTTGCACCTAACACCTAGATCACCCAAGTGTGTTCTTACCACAAGAACACTCACAAGGATATTTTGTGTTGAATGATAACCCAAATTCAAGATTACAACTCGATAATGAATAATACAATTTTGAGTTCAAGTGTAAACAAGAAATAAAGCCTAGACCTCAAGATGTGAAAGTGATAAGCTAGACAAATCACAACAAGAATATGAACAATGAAGAACAAATATGTTTGCTTGAATGTATCTTGTTGTGTTGTAGTTTTCTCTCTTGTTGTGTTGCTTCAAATCTTCCTCTATTTATAGGAGATGATTGATCATTGGATAGGCTTCTCTTGGGGACAGATTTCTACGAAAATAATGCAATTAAAATCAAGATTATAGCTCTAGAAATCAACCCCATAATCTAGGGAAAAGTTATCTGATGCACAACGATTAGAATTTTGCTGTCAAACATTAGGGCGACCGGTCGCACAAATACGAGTAAAGGAGAATAACCTGAAAAAAAAACAACAGGGTGACCGGTCCAGGGGGTGGTCGACCCAGGGTGCGACCGGTCGGCCCCATGGTGGACCGGTCCAGCCCTCACAAATTGCAACACAGAGAGAGATGTTTCAATTTTCTCTGTTTCAGGTACCGGTCGACGGCACGGTCGACATGTTGACCTCCTCAAAAAAAACTTCCGTCCCTTTTTCTATTTCAAAACTCAACTCCAGGTGCGAGTTGCCCTATAGGGCGACCGGTTGAGCCCGACATAAAAGTGTTGTCCAATTTTTTGTCGAAAATAACTTGGAGAAATACTCCAGAAAATTAGTAGAAACAATTTAAATCATTTAGGAGTATTTGGACAACATTTAAAAACATTGTTTTGGTATAAAAACAAAATTATTAAAATCATGATAAAACCATTTATCTAACAAACTCCCCCTTTTTGATGATTAAAAATCAAAACAATTTAAATAGGTCGATTTTGAAAACAAAACAATTTTACCGGTTAAAAATAAACTATCCGTTGTGAGCGAAAACATTACACGCAACATAATCACACGAATGGGAGTATAGATATACAAAAGCATTTAATAAAACTCCCACTACAACATAAATGACATTAGGTAACACAAATTTTATAGCACTTTTTACATAAGGTACATATGTAACACGTGTTTGTAACACTTTTCACATTACAATATTTATGTAACACTTTTGTAGCACTTTATCAATATGTAACGCTTATATGTAACACTTTTAAATAAGTAACATTTTTAAGTATAACTTTTTTTTGTTATCTCTTTTGTAACCAAAATAGGTATTACTTTATTTAAGAAGCAATTTTGGCAACACTATATTTTTAGGCTATATTTTAGTAACACAAAATTATATAACTATCATTAAATCATGCCAACAATTTATTAAATTAATTGATGTCACAAATAGGTGAAGACAAAAAAAAAATCACCAAACCTAAAATTGTAGACATCAAGTACTCCATTTTTTTTACTGAATTTTTGTTTTCTTTTACTGAATTTTTGTTTTCTTTTTATAAAGTATATTAGTTTTGCTTTTTTTTATTTTTTGCGGAGATAATTAATTTCGTCGTAATACCGAAGGAAAATGCACATTTAAATATTTTATTATATTATTTATTTTTAGTTTTTTACTAACGAAGACCAATTTCATCGTTAACCTTTTTTTATTTTATTTTTACTTTTTTTTTAAAAATTACCAAGGAAAATTGTTGTTGTTGGCAATTACTTAGGAATTTTTTAAGTAAATTATTTTTTTATTATTTAGTTTTTTTAATATTAGAACTTTTTTATTTCTCGGTAAATTAATTTTATATTTTTATATATTTTTTTACTTTTACCGATTGAAAATTTAATGATCGATAAATTCATTTTATATATTTTTAATATTTTTTATTTTTTGTGTCCTTTAATATATAACATAATATGATTTCAAACTATATACTATATAATATAATTTTTTATACAATTTTAATATATATATATATATATATATATATATGTGTGTGTGTGTGTGCGCGCGCGCGTATGTGTATATATAAAATAAAATAAAAATTGTAACAAGAATCAACTTAGCTTAGTGGCAAATTGTCACTTCCACACATAACAGGTCGTGGGTTTGAATCTACTTGGTGGAAAAAAAAATAGTATTTCTATGAAGTGTTATAAAAAAACGTCTTACATAAGATTTACATGTAACACTGTAGAAGTATTATTTTTAAAGTGTTATAAATATAAAAAGTGTTACAAAAAGTGTTATATAAGATTCATATGTAACATTGTAGAAGTATTCTTTTTAAAGTGTTACAAATATAAAAAGTGTTACAAAAAGTGTACATAAGATTCAAATGTAACACTTTAGAAATATTGCTTCAAAGTATTACCAATAGAGAACTTAATGTGGCACTTAAAAAAAGTGTCACTAAAAGCTAATAAAAGTTATACCTTAAACTATAGGTAGCACGGGCAAGTATATCACCATAAAAGTGCTACCTATTGTCTATAGTAACATTTTATAGCCGTTAGGTAACATTTTTTGGGTATTACCTAATATCATTTATGTTGTAGTGTCCCCCTATCAACATGCACAACAAGAGTAATATAGAAGCAATCAACCACACGCTAAAAGCTCAGCTTTTACGTATTGAGCTTAAGTATCAAGAGCTTATAAGCTCCCCCTGTCAATGAAACATCATTAGTCATGTAAATAAGTCCATAATACAACAAATGGACTAAGTATGATCCACAATTTTTGGCTTTTAATAGCCACAGGTTATAGCTTCTTTTTCGAGCTTATTTTAGCTAATGAGCTTATAACATGTTTCTCCCCTTTTAGAATCATCAAAAAGAATATTAGCACGATAAAAACACCATGTATCCATATCAAAGTGTGCAATTTTACCGAATTATCGAGCTATTGATCATTAAGCTTAAGAGTCCAAAAGCTAAGGGAAGAGTTGATCATATGACTTGTAAAAGCTCATGAAAGCTCATTTGATTTGCAAACAATGATCTCTATAAATATATAAGACTTTTGAAATCGAGAGAATCATGTAGGTAATGAATTTTTCATTGAAACGTTTTATCGAACACTTGGCGGGCGTCAAAAATAGAAGAAGATATATATAGCCCTTGTAAATGTAATCAAGCCAAATTTTTCATCACCAAAATCAATTTTACAAATATCATTCATCAACAATCATCATTCACAACACAATTATGCAAGAATTCCAACAAAAATTAATACATAAGCATTTTCTCAAGGGTTCCACCCAATTGAGATAAGGAAGTAGAATTCTTACCATTTAATCGGTGAGGATGAGTAACAATGATGGTAAACGAGTAAGATAATCCCCAAAATATGTAATTTATGTAACAAAACTCATTTGAAGTAAATTGTGTGTGAAAATTGCAAAGGGGTCAAAATACAGAAGAAAAATGCCAAAATGGCTAAGTCTGGGAACAAAATGCATTTTAACTGAAAAGTCACAAAGGGCGACTGGTCCAGGGTGATGTCGACCGATTGGAGGTAAGGTCAACCGGTCGACCTTACTCAATTTTGAACACTGAATCATTTTATTCTAAGTTTTCCGAAATTTGATCCAAAAATCTGATTTTTCGCCCCTAAGTTTTAAAAACGTGTAAAATGCAAACGTAGACCTCATTCAATATACATTATGTCATAATCAAGCTCGAAATAAGGTAAAATACTCAGCGGTAAACGGTTGAAAACAAATGTCCATGAGTTATCCTTGAGACGGAATTAAACACATCTCAATTTTTCCTTTTTAGAAACGCAATCCCTTAGAAAAAGATATCGAATCTCAATATGTTTAGTTCGATTATGACAAATCATATTTTGAGAAATTGTAATCACCGGACTTGTTATCCCAAAAAAATATGAACGTTTTAAAACTTTGGATAAACAAGCTATAATAGGAAGTGCCTTTCAAATATTTGAAAATTTCTTTTAATGACACTTTAATGAGATTCGTTGGGATTGTTTTTAAGTCGAGCATATAGACATAAGGCATAAAAAATGTCGAGTCTAAAGGAGTAGTAAAAGTTTAATGAACATACCTCGAATATGTTTGTCAACCTATATGCCTTCCTCAACCTTTGTCAATCTTTAAATTGGTTGTCATAGAGGTTGAGATGGTTCTTCCCTTTTTTTTAATGCATAACTTCTTCAAAGGTTCTATTGTGTACTTTGATTGTGAAATATAACCACCTTCTTGGCATTGTTTAACTTGAAGTCCAAGGAAGAAATTGAGCTCCCCCATCATGCTCATCTCAAATTCACCTTTCATCAACTTAGAAAAATATCTTGCACAAAGATTCATTAGTAGCACCAAGAATATTCTCATAAATTTGCACAAGTAAGTAAAAATGCCCTTTTTCAAAAACAAGGAGAGTAGATCAAAAATAATTTAAAAAAATAGCTAAGTCTATCAAACCATACACGGGGTGCTTGTTTTAAACATACAAGGCCTTTTATAAAAATCATTTGGCCTAGAAAACTTTTCAAACCCCGGAGGTTGTTTTACATAGACCTCTTCTTGAATAAAACCATTAAAAAGGCGAATTAACATCCATTTGGTAAAGCTTGAAATTTTCTTAAAACAAGAATAGGCAAGTAAAATATGAATAACTTCAAAAACATGCTACGGATGCAAATGTATCATCAAAATAAATATCTTCTTTTTGACAATACCCTTGAGCTAATAACCTAGCTTTGGTTATCAAGCTTGTTCCGAAATACCAAAAATTTCTGCAAAATCTTAACAAGATATCTTTATATAAGAGCATAGTAATATCGAATAACAGAGACTATAGCAAGTAACACATACTATGCTTTAAACAAATCATCAAGAGTATTATAAAACATGTAAGTTCAAAATATGCTTATAGAAAGCTTTATAAGGTCTCTTTTGAAATTTGAACATCCAAGAGCATATAGTTGAGACCTCATTTATTTGAACAAGAGTTATGACAAGAGTGAATATGTGCAATGAAATGCATAATTTAGAGAAGAGGATAAAAATCGAATGTTTTATCAACACAAAATATAATCTTTTACAAGTCTTGGATAAAACAAGCTTTATTGAATAGTGTCTTTCAAAAATCGAAAAATCCTCTTAATGGCACTTGTATGAGATACTTTGAAATATCTTGAAAAGCAAGCATATAGGCATATGACAAAAATATATCGAGTCTATGAGATGAATAACAATGGTGAGCGTATCTCGATATCTTAATCATTTCTTGATGGATTATGAGAAGATAACCAATGGAAAAGAGATATAAATCCTACACAATTCTTAAACAAGATTTGCACAAAATAACATGATACAAGTATCGGATAAAAATAATATTTGTCACAAGTATGCTTATGCCATAAACATCCATATGAGATTATAAGACACTTTAGCCTTAGTAAATACACAAGATTTTATTAAAACATCATGCAAGGTTTCCTTTTCAAAAAATTTAAAAAAAAAACACAACTATGTAGAGAACCTCTTTAAAAAATTTTGAAAGATCATTTTGACAATTAAGTCACAAATAAAAAACATGCATAATAACAAAATAAAATGCATATTGTAATGCATATCTTCCCCTTTGAAAATCATCTTGTAGATGACAGCTTCTCCAATTGCTCCATTTCCAAGGATTATGTCATTCCCATTGTTGATAGTGTCTTTCTCTTGGAGATTCATTGTGGTGATGTCTTCTCCTTTGATCAAATGAGACGGTCATTTGATGTCTTCTTGGCGGTATGAATTTTCCTTGATTATTATTCCGCCGGGTACCTAATGCGACATTGGTTTGTGGTACCCTCAAGTGTTTGGGTCCTTTAGGATTAGCTTTGAGACCTTTAGGTCTCCAATAATGATTAGAGCTATTTCTAGCCCGACAAGTATTAATCGTGTGATCCTTTTTACCACAATAGAAGCAAGTAATAATTTTTGGAGCATAATGACCAACATGCATAGGGATTTGATTTCTTTTCACATGATTAACAACACTATGCTTATGATCAAGTCCTTGTTTCAATTTATTATAACTATGAACATCAACAATATTGGACATTTTATTGGTACTCAAGTTGAATTTTAATAAATCATTTTTCATGCAATTAATATCCTCAACAAGAATGCTATTTTCTATTTCAAGGTTTCTAACCTTATCAAGAGTGGTGGTGTGAGCACATGATAGTGATTCATAGTAAGTAAATAAACTTTCCTTATCATTTTTCAAAACATTGAATTCCTTTTTCAATTTTTTGTATTTAACAAGTAAGTTTTGGAATTCATTTTGAAGCTCATCAAAATCATTTTGCAAATCACTATAATCATTATGTAATTCATTATCATAGGAAGTAGAAGGTTTAGAACTTACCTCGTTTTCTTCTTCGAAGCCATAAGACATCGTTCGTTTTCATCGTCGTCGGAAATTGTAGGAAGCTCATCCCATGTTGTTGGGTTTGATGTTGTATCCATTTGAGAAGTAGATGTTTTTGAGTGGCTCCTTTCATTTGCATATACTTCTTCTAATTTTCTCCATGCTTCATGTGCCGATTTAATTCCTACAATATGATCATATTCCAAAATGGTAAGTGAACAATAAATAATATTAAGAGCTTTACCATTTAAGGAGATGATTTTCTTCTCTTCATCATTGAGCTTTTTGAAGACTTTGGAGGTGTGGGGTGTGTCTATCATCGGAATGGATTCTTCATTAATGACCGTGTTCCAAATATCGAACCCGCAACTTTGTTGATAGCATTCCATTATTTCTTTCCAAAATGTATAATTTTTGGAATCAAATAATGTGGCTTGTTAGTGGAGGCGCCGGTAAGGTATACTTCATTCGTAGCCGATGATCGTTCCTCTTTACTCGCGATGTGGAACGAGTTTGCCAAAGAGTTTGGCTCTAATACCACTTGTAAGTCCAAGCGGCTACGATAATCTAGAGGGGGGTGAATAGATTATCTCCATTTTCTCGATTATGCCCCTTTTTTTGAATCAAACAAGCCAAGACAAGAATAAAAATGCGGGAAGTAAATAACACGCGTCGATTTATAGAGGTTCAACCCACCTAGGGCCTAATCCTCTACCACCCCAGTATATTCGGGATGGATTTCAAAAAGAAAAAAAGATTTTATTAATTACCACAATTAATACAACAACACTTTACAACACCTCTTTTGAGATTACCACAATCTCACTTGAAGATTACCACAATCTTCAACGGCACCTTGTGAAGATTACCACAATCTTCCGACTTGAAGGACACCAAATTCTTCAACACTTCAAAGAGCACCACACTCTTCAATAAGAAGATTACCACAATCTTCTTGCACCTAACACCTAGATCACCCAAGTGTGTTCTTACCACAAAAGCACTCACAAGGATATCTTGTGTTGAATAATAACCCATTCAAGATTACAACTCGATAATGAATAATACAATTTTGAGTGCAAGTGTAATCAAGAAATAAAGCCTAGACCTCAAGATGTGGAAGTGATAAGCTACGCAAATTATAACAAGAATATGAACAATGAAGAACAAATATGTTTGCTTGAATATATCTTGTTGTGTTGTAGTTTTCTCTCTTGTTGTGTTGCTTCAAATCTTCCTCTATTTATAGGAGATGATTGATCATTGGATAGGCTCCTCTTGGGGATAGATTTCTACAAAAAAAAAATGCAATTAAAATCAAGATTATAGTTGTTATAAATCAACCCCATAATTTAGGAAAAAATTGTCTGTCGCACAACGGTTAGAATTTTGCTGTCAAATATTAGGGCGACCGGTCGCGCACAAATACAGAAAGGAGAATAACGCAGCAAAAAATAACAAGGTGACCGGTCCAGGGGGTGCTCGACCGGCCGACCTAGGGTGCGACCGGTCGGCCCCATGGTGGACCGGTCCAGCCCTCACAAATTGCAATACAGAGAGAGATGTTTCAATTTTCTCTGTTTCAGGTACGACTGCACGGTCGACCGGTCGACCTCCTCAAAAAAACTTCCGTCCCTTTTTCTGTTTTAAAACTCAACTCCAGGAACGGGTTGCCCTATAGGGCGACCGGTTGAGCCCGAGATAAAAGTGTTATCCTATTTTTCGTCGAAAATAACTTGAAGAAATGCTCCGGAAAATTAGTAGAAACAATTTAAATCATTTAGGAGTATTTTGACAATATTTAAAAACATTGTTTTGGTATAAAAATAAAATCATCAAAATCATGATAAAACCATTTATCTAACAGAAGTTATGTTGCATTTAAAAAATCTATGGTGAGAGAATTTGACATGTCTAATTTGGTAAAGATGATGTTTTTTTGTTGGTATTGAATTATTGCAATATTCTGCTGGCATTTATGTATGCCAACAAAATATGCTCCAAAAATATTAAAGAGATTTGGTATATATGGTGCAGTGTAACTGAGTGAGCAATACAATAGTTCCAGGATGCGAAGTGAGCAAAGATGAAGATGGTGTTGCTATTGATGAAACCTACTACAAGCAAATGGTAGAGAGCTTAATGTATCCCACTGCTATGAGTCCAGACATGATGTTTGTCACATGTCTCATAAGAAGATATGTCAAGTCCTACAAAACTTCATCTTCAAGTGGCAAAGAGGGCACTTCGATACGTAAAAGGAACTGCAAATTACGGAAGTCACTATAAAAATAGAGGCGACGAAGAGTCGTTGGCATTTATAGATAGTGATTAAACTAGTAATCTGGATGATTGGAAGAGTATGTCTGGATATGTAATCTTGTTAAGCTCGTGAGCAGTTGCATGGTGTTCAAAAAAACACACTATTGTGACTTTATCCACCACATAAGCTGAGTTTGTAGCAGCTGCAATTTGTGCCTGTCAAGCAGTTTGGATGGCATGGGAAGAATTTTAAAGGAATTGGGATGCTCCGATGGGGGTTGTATTTATATAAAATATGAGAATAGTTCCACAATTAAGTTGTCTAAAAATCCCGTGACGCATGGAGACAACAAACATATCAATGTGGAATTTCATTTTCTGAGAAATCTTGCAAATTAGGAAGGTAAAGTTGAATTGGTGCATTGTGGGAATCAGGACCAGGTCGCAGTTTCGATGATGAAGCCTTTGAAACTCGATGTGTTTCTGAAACTTCAAAAGCTCTTGGGAGTATCTGAAATTTCGAAAGCTATTGGGAGTATATATCTGAAATGTTTGATAAACTAAGTACTTGAAAGTGCTTAGTTTAAGGGAGGGAATGATAAGTTAAAAGCTTTTTTTTTAGGGCTTCAATTGTTAAAGATTTCTTTGTTAGAATAAATTCCTATTTAATATGGTGTTAGTTGCATAGGTTGAATATTTTTTGTTACTTTACCACGTTGCTTTTAGTTGAGCAAATGAGGACTCAATTTTCACTCTTCTTCTTTTTTTTTTTTTTTATCGGTTCTGTTACTATGTAAAGGCTATTTTTTTTTTTTTTTGTTTTTGATCGGTTATGTAAAGGCTATTTAAGCCAAGCTTTGCTATTGAATATGTTAAAGTCATTCACTCTAGCTTTGTTGTACTCTTATTATTAATTCTTGCAATTGCTATTATAAATTTCAGGAAAATTCTAATTTTGCCTGTAATTGTTGATTTGGACCGGAATGTTGATGAATTGGGCAACAAATAGAGTAATTTCTCATCTTGCAGGAAAAACTTTTGTGTGTTTTTCGTTGTGTGTATATACCCCGTCATTAAAATTCGACTTTTAGGTTTTCCTTGTTATTTTTATTTTATTTTTTAATTTTTATAAATTGATATATATATATATATATAATCAACGAACACCTTGCATTTTCCCTGCCATGTTGAAAAAATATCCCAAATTTGTTGTTCATGTCATCAATATTCCCGTCCAAATCAACAATTTTCAGCCAACTTAAAATTTTTTGGCGAAAATCAGACTAAATATCCCAAATTTTTAAAATTACTGAACAAAGACCAAATTTTGATAACTCATTGGACCAGAAGTCTAAAGAGGCCAAGTTATTGGACCAATTTTACGATTTCTCCTTATTCTTAAAAGTGTTATGCAACAAGTAATTATTAAGATCACAACCCCCCTCAACTCTTTTGCTTTCTGTGTTCTTTTCTTCTTACTTATGTTAAATTTCAATGGAGAGCTATTAGCCTATTAATGAAGATTTGTAAAGATTGCTTTCTGCTCCCATGGGATGAAGATCATAGAGATATATAAGTACGTAACACTTCAATTTAATAATTTAAGACTTTAAATTTCATCATAGAGGGATCAACTTCAACATCAACACCAATAACTGTAATACAAATCTGTCCCACCATTTGGAACTCTGGAATAAATTAAACCTGTTGAATCTTAGTTGACTCAACAGGAATAAGAATTCTCTTTATTACATCTCTTATTCGTTACGTACTAGTAGTACAGTACAGTAGACCATCTTCATGCTCTTTCCCCTCTTATTCGACGTGGTGTTATCTTAACACTGCATCCACAAAATAGAAAAACTGACTAATTAGTTGCTGTAAAACACTGAATAATAATATATATATATATATATATATATGCACTCAACACAAGAAAATACACTACTGATGTATATATATTTAAAACATGAACAGTAAATAAAAGGATTAATTACAAAAAGGTACCGTTAAGCTTGAGTCTAATTAAAAAAAACTCAGTTATCTTTGAAAATTACCTGTAATTTTGAAAGATTACTATAGTCGTATATATTGTAATTATCTAAACCTCAAGGGTAGTTATTGTAATCAGCGGCGGATCTATGGTGCAAACGGGCTGCTGCACCCCCCAAAAAGTTTCAAATTTTTTTAAGAGTTATTATTTTAAATATTAAATGTGTTTTATTCCTTCAAGAGGGGTTTCATCCGAACCCCCAACTATAAAATCCTATGTTTGCCACTGATTGTAAATATTATCCCTAGTATATATTATTAGGTTACCTTGTTTTGCAGTTGTCGTCGTCACTCTCACTGTCACTGCTGCTTCCACTGTCAGTGCAGTCGCCACCGTGCCTGCGGCTCTTCTTCTTCTCCATAATTCCGAACATCTTTTTCTTCTCGGTCGTCTTCTTCACGCCAGCATGATGAGAAGTGGCGGTGGAGCAATTGTTGGTGGGTTTGTGTCCATGGTGGTCGTTGTGGCCGTAAACTTTGTGGGTCATCTCTTTGACTTTGTCAGTGAAAGAGTGTTCATTGTTGTTGTGTTTGTTATGGTTATGGCAGGTCTCTGTTGTCTTCTCACAGGGCTTGTGGCACTGAATTGAAGCCATCTGATCAGTTTGAGGATTTTGAAGGATATGAGAAGTTTATATATGATATGAGATTTTGTGTTTTGGCTGAGATGGCAATGTCTTGATTTATATAGAGATTGGAGAAGGGGTTTGAGGGATTCTGTGGTCACCTTTATGTTAAATCATACTTTGCATCTCCTTTTTCTTATTTCAGTGCCAGTCCAACAGCAAATGTTCGATCCACTCTTTGGCATATATAGCAATTATTTTGTATTTTGTTCCAATTCGTTTTTTGTACTAGACATTGAAAATGATCTTATCGCTTTAGTGATTCTCTATCTTAAGGGTCATATTCTCTACTTTACCAGGAAAAGTTTATATTCGAAGAAGTGAAATTAGTTATTAGGAAAATGTAAGCAAATATTTGTATTTTTTAACAAGTGATTTAATGTAGTTTAAACAAAATTAGTTGAGAATAAGAAGCTAGTACTGCTGCAAATGAAATCCAGAACTCAAACAAATATTGAAAGTTAGAGTTTCTGGAAAAAAAAAACACTTTAAAAATTAGTTTTTTGATAGAAAAACATAAATTCTCATACATGAATGACATGAATATTTAGGAAGAGAAAGAACAATTAAAGTTTTATATTTAAGATGTTCTTGCAAATTACTTTCATAGACAATCCGTTTAATCTATCTTGCCACATTAAAGAAATATGCATGATTTCTTGCTTTCAGCTGGAATTTTTATTATTATTATTTTTTTTTGGAGTTTTGATATGTAAAATAATTTAATAGACGATAAAGGAAACTACAATATTATATTATAGGAGGCTAAGTGAATAAACAATAACAGAAAAATATATATATCGATGTAGATTATGATATAAATCAGGCTAAGAATTTCTATTTAACTATTTCCAGATATCCTCAAAGACATGAAACAATTTCAAAGTTTTCTCGAAGTTGTTGATTTTGTTGGAATGTTCATAAACAATTTGGCATATTACAGGAATGTGTTTGACCCATTACTCAAAAGATGCAACATTCAAATGGAAAGATGAACATCAAGAAGGGATAAAATAATTTGCAAAAAACTTCCAAAACATGTTATACCACAGGATGAGGATGAATTGATTCTATTATGCAGATGACAATGATCATTCCACTTGAACCGTATTTCATCAGTGCAGCTCCAGAACCAGCAAAGAAAGGCTTTAATGAAGCTTTTCATTACATCAATCTTAGAAGACCGGATGGAAATGCTTTGAAGTACATAAAGGCAGCTTCACCGGAAGAAGTACCATTACTAGTAGGAGCAATCTCAAAAGACGAAGCTTCTACACGACGAGCATAAGGACTTTAAGTTTGTCTAACTAAAATAGACAAAGTCAAGTATCCATTCAAGTTCTTTCAGAATTCAGGAAATGAATATTTCCTTCTGAATTCAATGACAAGATCAATAACATGATTTGTAGAGGAACTTTTCGAGACAAATAGAAGAATTCTCTGGGAGAACAAGATTCCGGCTAGCAAAAATACTCACCGAAAATTCTGTAACATGCGCATGTAGGACATTGGATCGATCAGATTTGTCAGGCATACCCTGAATAGAAAGAACCCGAGTTTGGGAAAGGATTCTGACCCAAATCCGACCGATAAAACCATAAAGCTGGAAAGGACAAGGTGTTAGTCCCAGTGGCTACGATAATCTAGAGGTGGGTGAATATATTATGCCAATTTTTTCGATTTTTTGAATATAGAGATAAAACAAAAATGTAAGTGCAGAAAATAAACAACACCCGTTGATTTATAGATCTTCACCCCACCTAGGGACTACGTGATCTACCACAGTTAGTTTGCTGATAAACATATAGGTCGACCGGTCGAACAAAGAGAAAGATTTCAAAATATTTGACCAAAATTAACACAGGGCGACCGGTCGACATAGGCTTCGACCGATCGATGACCTGTTGGACAGGTCCGACCCTTTGAAATATCAATACAGAGAATTTCCAATCAATTCGAGCAACCTCAGGCACCGGTCGACCTCCTGAGGTTTTTCGACCGTCTCATTTCTGTTCCAAAGATCAACTTTCAGGCACGGGTTGTCCTATAGGGTGACCGGTCGAACACGAGACAGAAGTATTATCCAATTTTTGTCGGAAATAATCTTCAAGAAATACTCCAAAAAAATAGTAAAAACATGTTAAATCGTTTGGGAGTATTTGGACAATATTTTGGGACATTGTTTTGATGAAAAACTCAGTTAAATAAAATCATCAAAATTACGATAAAAATATTTATCTAACAAACTCCCCCTTTTTGATGATTACAACCCAAAATAATTTTAAGAGGTCGATTTTGAAAACAAAACAAGTTTTACCGGTCTAAAACAACTATCCATTTTGAGCGAAAACTTTCCATGCATAAAATACACAAAGAAATTCAAAGCATTTAGTGAAAGCTCCCCCTTTCAATATGCACAGCAAGAGTACATAAAAGCTAAAAGCTCAGCTTTTATACTTTGAGCTTAAATATCAAAAGCTTAAAAGTTCCCCCTATCAAAAAGAAATTATTAGACATATATAAGAGTACATAATGTATCCAATGGACTAAGTTACATCCACAACTTTTGGCCTTTTCAATCACAGCTTATAGCTTTTTCTGCGAGCTTTTTCTAGCTTGTTTGAGCCAATGAACTTATTTCATGTTTCTCTCCCTTTGGAATCATCAAAAAGAATGTTAGCACGATAAAAACATCACATATTCATATCAAAGTGCCCAATTGAATCGAGTTATCGAGATTTTAAGCATAAAGCTTAAAAATCCAAATAATAGAGGAAAAAAAGCTTAAAAATCCAAATAATAGAGGAAAAATTGATAAGAGACTTATAAAAGCTCATTTTAATGATAAAACATGATCTCTATAAACTTATAAGACTTTTGAAATCTAGAGGATCATGTGAGTGATGAAAATATCATTGAAATATTTTAACGAGCACTGGGTGTGCGTAGAATAAAACCAAAGATGTATATAACGCTTGGAAATGCAATCATGCCCAAAAAACAATTATCACAAATCATAATACTACAAGCATAATCCATCACCATACATAATTCCCATCACAAATATACAAGTATTTCATCACAATTCAAGCACTTTCTCAAGGGTTCAACCCAATTGAGATAAAAAAGGGAATTAAACTTACCAATTTATCGAAGAAGTCGAGCACTAATGATGATATACGAGCAATATGATATCCAAAACATAGAATTTACAAGAAAAAATTCATTTTGAGTGACTTGTGTGTGAAATTTGCAAAGGAGTCGAAAAATGGAGGAAAGTGTGTTAAAATGGAAATGATAATACTTTTATCCAAAATTTTGGCCTATTCGACCGGTTGAGGGTGTGTTTGACCCGTCCAGGTGATGATCGAGCGGTCGACCACCCTCCATCCGGTCCCCTCGGAGCTCTTTTTGATCTCTTTCCGATTTTTGATCCAAAAATCTGATTTCTCACCCCTACATTTTATAAACGTGTAAAAATGCAAACATAGACCTTATTCAATATGCATTATGCCTAAACAAGCTCGAGTTGAGGTAAAAGACTCGGTGGTTAACGGTTTTATAAAAATATCCGCGAGTTAATCTTCTGACGGAATAAAATACATCTCAATTTTTTGTTTTTTGCAATCCCAAAAAAAAAATGTTGAATCTCAGTATGGTATATTCGGTTATGAAGAACAGGATTTTGAGAAAAAATTATAACGGACTTGTTATCCCAAAAAAATAGGAATGTTTTAAAACTTTGGATAAAACAAGCCATAAGAAAGAATGCCTTCTAAATATTGAAAATTTCTTTTAACAGTACTTAAAAAAGATTATATGGGATTTTTTTGAAATCGAGCACATAGGCATATGGATGAAGAAAATCAAGTCTATGAGTAGTAAGATAAGATGTTGGGCATACCTTGATTTTGTTTGACGCACAATTTTTACCATTCATGTCCAATGGGAAGAGCATTTAGAACTTTTATGACCTTATCCTCTTCGAAAATAATTTTTCCAAGTACAACTTGAGGATTTACAATATTGTCAAGCCTTTCAACCACTTTCAAAATATTTTCTCCAACATTCATAGTGAAATTTTCGAACTCTTTGACCAACATGGTCTTTCGAGCTTGTTTCTCTTTCTTTGTGCCTTCATAAATAACTTCTAATTTTCCCATACATCATGAGCGGATCGAATTCCTCAAATACGATTATATTCCGTAGCGGTAAGAGAACAATGAAGAATGTTAAGAGCTTTACCATTTAAGGAAAATATTTTCTTGTATTCATCATCGAACTCCTTGAGGTCTTTGGGGATTTGAGTTCCATTCTCTTTTTTCTTCATTTGAATAGATACTCCGTTAATAACCGTGTTCCAAATATTGAACTCGCAATCTTGTAAGAAGCACTCCATTTTATCTTTCCAAAATGCATAATTGTTGGAGTCGAAGAGAGGCTGTCTATTGAATGAAGCATCGGTTGGAAGATAGCTCTCATTCGTAGCCATGGATCTTTCCTCTTTACTCGCGATGTGGAACGAGCTTGCCAAAGAGTTTGGCTCTGATACCACTTGTTAGTCCAAGTGGGTACGATAATCTAGAGGGGGTGAATAAAATATGCCGATTTTTTCAATTTTTCGGATGTAGAGATAAAAGCAAGAATGTAAGTACAGAAAATAAACAACACTCATTGATTTATAGAGCTTCACCCCACCTAGGGACTACGTGCTCTACCACTCCAGTATATCTGGGATGGATTTCGAAAAAGAAAATGAATTTTATTAATAGTTACCACAACTATTACAACACCACCTTGAACAGCACCAAACTCTTGTTACAACGCACCTATGAAGATTACCACAATCTTCTGACTTGAAGAGCACCAAACTCTTCAACACCTCGAAGCGCACCAAACTCTTCAACAAGAAGATTACCACAATCTTCTTACACCAATGAAGAGTACCACACTCTTCAACACCTAAAATCACCCAAGTGTGTTCTTTTAACACTAACAAGGATATCTTGTTTTGGATGATGAACACAAATTCAAGATTACAACTCGATAATGAAGTATACAACTTTGAAGTGCAAGTGTAATCAAGAATCAAACATAGTACTCGAGATGTGCAAGTGAAAGACTTATGTTGAATACAAGAAGATGAAAATGAAGACCAAGTATTGGCTTGTGATTGTATAGCTTGTGTTGTTGTATCTTGATGCTTCAAATATTCATCTATTTATAGGAGAGGTCTTGAATTTGATTTCCAGACAAAGGTTCCTCCTTGGAGATTGAAATCTACAAAAAAATACAATTAAAATCAAGATTATAGCTGTTAGAAATTAATCCCCTAAATTCATGAAAAGTTGTCTGTTGGTTCAACGGTTAGTTTGCTGATAAACATATAGGCCGACCGGTCGAACAAAGAGAAGGATTTCAAAATATTCGGCCAAAATTAACACAGGGCGACCGGTCGACATAGGCTCTGACCGATCGATGCCCTGTTGGACTAGTCCGACCCTTTGAAACATCAATACAGAGAAGTTCCAATCAATTCGAGCAACATGAGGCACCGGTCGACCTCCTGAGGTTTTTCGACCATCTTATTTCTATTCCAAAGATCAACTTTCAGGCACGGGTTTCCCTATAAGGCGACCGGTCGAACACAAGACAGAAGTATTGTCCATTTTTTGTCGAAAATAAACTTCAAGAAATACTCCAAAAAATTAGTAAAAATATGTTAAATCATTTGGGAGTATTTGGACAATATTTTTGGACATTGTTTTGGTGAAAAACTCAGTTAAATAATATCATCAAAATTACGATAAAAACATTTATCTAACACAAGGGCCCAGCTCACAAGAAGTGTTATCCTCGGTGACCATGCAAACTAAATTTTTAAAAGATTCCCCTACCACTATCACGTGGCTGAGTCACGCGAAAGAAAAAAAAAACAACTGGCGAGGCAATTATATAGGCATAAGATGTAAGTAGTGACGTCTTATAATTCAACAAGATTTGGAGTTCACCTTTCAAGTCCGGATTCAAGTCTATAAATACCAGGAGTTGAAGGAAGCTGAGGACATCGAATATTTTCTCTAGTTTTCTTGAGAATAAAAATATGAGTGAAAAATTTGTAATACCTGAGTATTTTTAGTTTTAAGTTTTATGTATTTTCGAGTGCAAGCCTCATTAATGAGAGGCTAAACAAGTATTCTCCTCCCAAAAAGGAGATTACTGATGTAATAAATATTTCTTCAAGTTCTTAATAAAAAGGGGCTTTTTGCTTCAACATGTGTTTACAATGTTCTATCAATTCATCTCTTTGAAGAATTATCGTGTACACCTGGAGTAGCAAACGAACCAAGGTTGTGCTGAGCAGTTGCTGAAGGAGTTGAATAACTTGTAGATCACATTCCCTGTTAGTTGAACTTGAACAGTGCAAACTATTTGTCAAACGGTCTAGAGGCAGTAATTGTCCAACTGGTGGCGTTGCAAACCATCTCACATGGTGCTGTTTGGGTCAAAGAAATGTATGAATTTTAATGCATTTATTAATTTTACGGAAGCATGTTGGGCCTTATATGGTGGTAATGAGTTATATCCATTTTATCAAAGACTTAGTCTGAAATCTGATTATTTAGAATTATGAGAATTATTTAGAAGTATGCCTTGTTGAGTTTATAAAGTGGAAACCCGACATGATCCAATTAAAACCTCTGTATAGAGACTAGATCTATGTAGGTGTAATAATGTCACGAACAAAATAGGTGTCCGAAAATGTAAGTTCTCATAATCTATGAAATTTGGGTTTATTAAAGTTAGTTATGGTATGAAAGGATTAATATTGCTAATTCTTGAAAGTTATAGGACTATAATTGCTAACTATGGAAAGATAAAGAACCAAAATTGCTATTCAGCCATAAGGGTAAAAATGTCCAAGACCAAAACTGCAACTTTAATAGTTAAAGGACTAAAATTGCAACTAGTTTAAGGATACAAGACTAAAATTGCAATTTACTCTATATAGATTTGGCCTTCTGTAATGTTGTCGAGTTCTTGAAACAATAGGATCTCTTCTTATAGTAAAATCTCCAGCACGAGGTATAGGTTCATCTCCATGATGTGAGCCTGTACTTTCTGCTACGTTGGGATTTACTGGTGGTGGTGGAGGTGGTCTTCGGTGTTGGTCACGAGTAACCAAAGTTGATCTGTCTCCTACGTTCATCTTTAAGTCTACAATTCATAATCCCGCGAAGGATTCTGCAAGGTCATGTAGATCTTTAAGATTAATCTTCTCCATATCCATCACTTTTCAGTTTATGACGGATTTTTCTTTGATGATAGCAAGGAGCTTTTCATCGACTATCATTTTTTGTACAGCTTCGGTTGGCTTCCCATTTTGGTGTAAATAAAGTACTGTTCCGAAATCAATACATTTCTTTCCTCAGGATGAACTTGGTACATCCTCCAAATTTTTGACTCGTTTCTGAATATCATGAAGGATTTCAAGAGTTTCCTTCTGATATTTGTTCGCCTTATTTTTAGCTTCACTGCATGTGTACGGTGTAGTTTATAGAATATGGTAAGCAAGGTCGTATCCACGGAGACTAATAAATTAATGTGCTAAGTATTGAACTAAGATAGCCTTATTTTTATTTAGACGATCAAACTTGGATGATTGTTGTGAGATTAAGACAAACTAGACTATAAAAACACAAGATAAAGATAATGATGAAAATGGAAGTATCAAGAGAATAAAATGGATTCCCGGGTTAAGGTTTCGATTAATATCTCTCTTGCTGTCTGATTTAATTAAAGCCGAAGTTATTATCAATATTCCTATAAGACGATCACAATGGTATATTATCCTCCCTCTCGAGATGTATATAAGATGTAGATTGAAATATCTATGCTAGCATCTCTACTCAACAATAGATATACAACTCTCAAATGCACAAATTAAAGATCAAAACATCCTCACAAATATTCACAAACCTCTCGATTATGCAAATATTCATGTCAAGTACTCAAGATCTAATATTGAAACTCATCTCTTGAATTATGAATCAATATATCAAACATGTTAAATCATTGGCCAAGTGATAAAACAAGAATAAGAACAAAGTACTCAAATAGGCTTCAAGACAATACCTTCAATTAAGATTAAAACATTCAACAAGAGTTCAATTAATCTACTTCCAAAACTCGGAAATCACAAGAAATTTAGCTACTCATTACAAATAAACAACTCATAGACAAATTGTTCACATTCATGACAAGCTAAAATGAAAGATTAAAGCACAAAGAATGAGAAAACTTAGGGAAATGGATAATCTCTCGATTAATCTTCAATCCTCAAGCTCTGATTCGACCTGATTCTTCCCTTGATTCTTCCTTGATGAAATTGATGTGTTTCTTGTAATCTTGGGTGTATTCCTAGCCTTTCCTCCCCTTGTGTGCGCCCCCAAAAGTGGTATTTATAACCCTTAGAAGCCTACGTCAATGCGCTGTCAGATTTTAGAGTTTTCTGCAAGGACGCACGAGTCGTGCTCCCACGCACGGGCTACCCGTGCTCAAATCCGTAGGCATTCCCCTGATTTTTACCAACCACGCACGGGTCACCCGTGCTCGAAGCCGTAGGCATGCTCAAAATCTTCAGGTGCCTTTAGGTGCGCACGGGTCGTGCGTCCATGCACGGATTACCCGTGCGCCATCCAAACGTCCGAATTTGTTTCTGGGGTCTTCATAAGAATTGTGGCCATCTCTCTTAGCTTTCCATAGCCACTTGAATCAGCTCAATATCAATTTTGTAAAGAGAGTTATGGCCAAAATATTAAACCTTGGCAGTGCTAGAAATTCCAGACGCGTTTGGACGTTCCTTGAGATAACTCCCCTCGTTGTTTGATCATCCACGCGTCTTTTGACACACGACTCATTACTATGACTCTAGACTCAGTATAGTTGGCTTCCAATTGAGTGTAATCGCTTGATTCTTGATGATTCTAGGTCGCAATGCTCGTATTTGTCACAAAATCACTCCAAATATCGTTAAATTCCTACAAAACGAGCAAAGCGTAATACCTTTTCCATGAAGAGCGAATATATACCATTTCATATGAGTTATTGCATATTTATAGACAATTATAGCCATACATATGCCCTAAAATACATGCAAAACTCACACCTATCAAAACCCCCAAACTTAAACTGTTGACCGTCTCGGTCAACGCTTTTAAAAATCAAGACAAAATATAACTGGGAGTAATGAAAAATAGAACGCACAACAACTCCATAAAATTCATATTGCTCATCATAGGTATCAAGTAACGAGTCAATCAAGCCCCAAACATTTAACATAGAGCACACATGAAAGAAATCATGGTAAATGCTATGGATTACGTCTCACAAAGATCAAGTGTATACTCTCATCTCGAATGAATATAGGACGTGTTTACGCTCAAATCAATTCAATGTTGTAGAATTACCATATGCTTGCAAATCGTCTCATATCTTCGCCACTTGAATGTATGCAATTTGTCAATAAAAAAGGACTTTTCTTTTGGTTGTAATGAAGGCTCTTTGGTTAGGGTAGGAAAATATGGATAGAGTGACTTAAACTCAAGCGTATAGACCAGTGAGCATATAAATCATCTACATTAAAGCTTAATGTGCTATTCAAATCATCTCTCATTTTCATCAACTCTTCTTATCTCCATCCCCTTTCTTTTGTAAAACACCATCACCTCACATTACAATTCTTCGCCTCCAAGTCTATTCAAAGGAAACTCATCTCATAAAGCTGATTTTTATTTTCCGACTCTTTTATGAGTTTTCAACATTTCATTTCTCCTCCTTTTCTTCCTCTTTTGTTTTCATCAACCAATATTTGCACAATTATCTAACTTTTCAATTCCAACCTCATTCAATCCCTTTACTCAATGCTATACGCTCAAGTATAGGGTAATATAGATATATCAAGTTAAGGCTTGAATTATTGCTATCAAGAAATTAGGCAAACGGCTCAAATTGGCTAACTAGGATTTTCAATATCATCATTTAGGTAAGCAAAAGGCTTGAAGGGCTAACAAAAATGGCGTTTGATCATTTTCACAATTCACATACAACATGTGACCTTGACAGAGATACCAGAGCAAGTTCTAGAATTCTAACAACATGAATGATACACTCAAATCAACAACAAGACTGCATATAATGAAAGCAGTAAAGGCTCAAAAGCTCACAGGCTTGTAAATACGTAATTCAAAGCATCAAACCATGTTTTCAATATCCATATGCTCAAAGTTACCTATTCATGGCTCAATCAATTCATACTCAACACCCAATCAAAACAATGCAAATGTTTCAAAAATATAGCACGAGTCTCATCACGGTCAACTCACTCTCTAAAATCTATGAAAGCAATAAATGTGCTAAAATAGTAAACATGCTACTAATGTAAATGCAATCTAAAATGTTCTACATGCAACTATATGAAAACACATAAAAAATGCAATTTTTGTTTTAATCCACACAATTCATATCAAAATATTACCTCTCCCCCAAACTTGAATGGAATTATATCGCACTAAAGGAAAGATAGAATTTCAATAGTGAAATGTGTGGATATACCTGATTCGTTGGGAAAATGGTGGTAGATCATGACGTATCATCCCGAAGAGCTTCTCATGCCTCCGGTCGACTGTCCAATTCCACTGTTGCTTGCACACCCAAACTTCGTATTGACGCACGGGTCGTGCATAAGCGCACGCCCTGACCGTGAGTGGTTACGAAGCAAAATCAGGTCCTTTCCAATTTTTTTTAACAAAAAAAAAAACAAATAAAAAACAAAAATCACACCACAAACCGTTGGGTTGCCTCCCAACAAGCGCTAAAATTAACGTCTATAGCTCGACGCCTGTTAATTTCGATTCGTACCACCTTTGAATGCATATATTAGATGCTTTGGGTCGTGATCGAGAACCATTTTTGCATTGTTTGCATCTAGTAATGCATAATTGGGATTTCCAAGCAAGTATTGGAGTCCTGATGTTGGAACACTTTGATTTGAATTATGCTCATGTTGTCCGTGCGCGTATGTACCACCAATGTTTGTTTCATTGTGGAATAGCTTTCTTATGATATCACGCACGAACTGTCCGGGCATCCACGCACGGTTCATGTGTTCCTTGTCCTGTTTCTGCTCCTTTTCGACACCACACAATAGCTGAAAGTGCATAGACACACAGTCCGTGTTTGGTTCCGAACTTTATTGCTTTTCCAAGATCTTCGGCTCCTCGTATTCGGTACCACTCCTTTGATGAATGGCACTACATTGTTCCTTTGAGTTGGCTTTAGTAGTGGTTAAAAATTGGCTCTTTTGTTGTTGCCCACCAACAATTGTAGCTAATGGGCCCATTTGAGTCTCAAGATTTTTCATCGTACTGGCCAATTGTGTCAATTGTAGCTCCATCTTGTCCATCCTTGCGTCTTGCCTTGTGAAGCGGCTCCTAGTTTCACTCATGAATGAACTCGATTGATTTATGAACGAGATGAGGCATCTTCCAAAGATGATTTTGCCTTTGCATTGGTAAACTCATTCGTTACATTGAAGCTTGATGGTGGTGGAATCACATTCTCCGTGTTAGCATATGAAAAATATTCGTAATTCCCCCAATCTAGATAATAGCACATAGGAGTAGGATTATTCCAATAACTGTAAGAATTCGAGTTATTGAAGTAATTGATTTTCTCCATCCGAGCGAGTGTCCGTGTACTACCTGCACCAACTCAAAGAAACAAATCAAACATTGTAGAGATAGAATTTACAAAAGAAAAATAAAATAAAATAAATGTCTAAATTAAAAATAAATCTATTTATCGCAATATTAGCACCAAAAATTGTATTAGTTTTCGGCAGCGGCGCCAAAAACTTGTTCGCCTTATTTTTAGCTTCACCGCAAGTGTACGGTGTAGTTTATAGAATATGGTAAGCAAGGTCGTATCCACGGAGACTAATAAATTAATGTGCTAAGTATCGAACTAAGATAGCCTTATTTTTATTTAGACGATCAAACTTGGATGATTGTTGTGAGATTAAAACAAACTAGACTATAAAAACATAAGATAAAGATAATGATGAAAATGGAAGTATCAAGAGAATAAAATGGATTCCCGGGTTAAGGTTTCGATTAATATCTCTCTTGTTGTCCGATTTAATTAAAGCCGAAGTTATTATCAATATTCCTATAAGACGATCACAATGGTATATTATCCTCCCTCTCGAGATGTATATGAAATTTAGATTGAAATATCTATGCTAGCATCTCTACTGCACAATAGATATACAACTCTCAAATGCACAAAATATCAAATATCCTCACAACATTCACAAACCTCTCGATTATGCAAATATTCATGTCAAGTACTCAAGATCTAATATTGAAACTCATCTCTTGAATTATGAATCAATATATCAAACATGTTAAATCATTGGCCAAGTGATAAAAAAAGAATAAGAACAAAGTACTCAAATAGGCTTCAAGACAATAACTTCAATTAAGATTAAAACATTCAACAAGAGTTCAATTAATCTACTTCCAAAACCCGGAAATCACAAGAAATTTAGCTACTCATTACAAATAAACAATTCATAGACAAATTGTTCACAATCAAGACAAGCTAAAATGAAAGATTAAAGCACAAAGAATGAGAAAACTTTGGAGTTTTCTGCAAGGACGCACGGGTCGTGCTCCCACGCACGGGCTACCCGTGCTCAAATCCGTAGGCATTCCCCTGATTTTTACCAACCACGCACGGGTCATGCTCCCACGCACGGGTCGTTCTCCCACACACGGGTCACCCGTGCTCGAAGCCGTAGGCATGCTCAAAATCTTCAGGTGCCTTTAGGTGCACACGGGTCGTGCGTCCATGCACGGATTACCCGTGCGCCATCCAAACATCCGAATTTGTTTCTGGGGTCTTCATAAGAATTGTGGCCCTCTCTCTTAGCTTTCCATAGCCACTTGAATCAGCTCAATATCAATTTTGTAAAGAGAGTTATGGCCAAAATATTAAACCTTGCCAGTGCTAGAAATTCCAGACGCGTTTGGACGTTCCTTGAGATAACTCCCCTCGTTGTTTGATCATCCACGCGTCTTTTGACACACGACTCATTGCTATGACTCTAGACTCAGTATAGTTGGCTTCCAATTGAGTGTAATCGCTTGATTCTTGATGATTCTAGGTCGCAATGCTCGTATTTGTCACAAAATCACTCCAAATATCGTTAAATTCCTATAAAACGAGCAAAGCGTAATACCTTTTCCATGAATAGCGAATATATACCATTTCATATGAGTTATTGCATGTTTATAAACAATTATAGCCATACATATGCCCTAAAATACATGCAAAATTCACACCTATCAATATTTCACCATTGTCTACATCTGGTTTTGGATCTGATGAACTTGTATTGATAGATGATTATGACGGTTGTCATAATTCTTCACCGTCTTCTGGACTTCTCTAAGATCTTTTGAGAACTTAGATGTGTTTGGAAGTATCACATTCCATTTTAGTATTCCAACAAAACTCATGATTTTGATGGGCTGCTTCCTGACGATTCATCAGATCGACATACAATATACAGTTTCTTGTAAGGAAACTCGGATAATATCGCTTATTTATCGCATTGTCTCAAGGTTTTCCTATCGGCTCTGCGAGATCTTTTTCAACATATTGATTGTTCCAATATGTTATCTTGTCCTGGTGTTCTTGTGCATACATCGTCAAAATTTAATGATATCTCATGTAAAGTATACGTCTTGGACATTCGTCCAGGTCCATTTTCTTGGAGAAAATTTTTCTCACTAATTGTTAATTACATAAATATAACTTAAAATTCTTAATAAACCTAGGCTTTGATACCATTTTGAGCAAACACTTAATTAGTCAAATAAGCCATTAGTATGAATAGGGTATAATTGGTATTTTGAAAATATGAAATAACTCCTCGGAACCAATTTTGCAACAACCCAGAACTTATAAGACTGAAATTGCTTCGGTGTAAAATTTATATGACCAATTTTGTAAAAACTTTTAAATTTATAGACCGAAATTGCAAACTATCAATAGTTACAGGACCAATTTTGTCTTTTGCCCTATATTTAATTCTAGAGCAATAACTACCATGACGGGACAAGTGCCACCATTATTTTTTTTAATTGTTTATTTTTTGGAGTGAGATTTCTTATTACACAATCCCATTCCATTTTATTGGGTGTATAAATTACTGACACATGTATATGATGATATCATAATTAATTGTAAATATACATTTATCCTGTATAGTGGAATATGATTGTGGAACAGGAGATCTGGTCATTTATCTTGTTTTTTTATAACTTGTTTATATTTATAATTATTATTTATTTCCGAAAATTATGTATTAATTAGGTCAAGATAAAAAAAAAAGTCACATGCCCCATTAATTATTTTTTATGTAATTTATAATTGTATTTATTGTGTCCCATAATAATAATAAAAAATTAGATCCATCCGTGTCTGATTCGTACAGAACTAAAACAATATCATTTTTTTTTTGTCCACTTAATTCAGGATGTGGATCATGGAGATATAAAAGTAACACTTCAATTTAATAATTTAAGACTTCAAGTACTTCTGAAATGTTCTTCGATACAAATATAATTAATAAGAGAGGGACAACTTCAACAGGCAACACCCATAACTGTAATACAAATCTGTCTCTATTGGAACTCTGAAATTAATAGACCTGTTGAATCTGTAGTAGACTCAACAGAAATCAGAATTCTCTTTATTACATATATCTCTTATTCATTACTATTACAGTAGGTAATAGTTCCGTGCACTTCCCCCTCTTATTCCATCGGTCTTCTCTTAACACTGCATTCACAAAATAGAAAAACTGACTAATTAGTTGCTGTAAATTACTGAATAATAATATATATGCATTCAACACCAAGAAAAAACACCACTGATATTTAAAACATGAAGAGTAAATAATAGGGTTAATTACGAAAAAGGTAAAATTGCAGAATTAGTGATCATGTAATTAGCAAAAAGGTGTTGTAAATATCACGTTTTGCATAAAAGTTCTATAACTATATAAAACACTCGATTTTGGTCCTGCAAAATGGGTTTGCAAAATAGTCTTGGTAATTATATAAAAATATCAATTTTGGTTGTAATTTCACCAGAAACTGGTTATAACTACATGTGCCACTCACATAATTGAAATTTGGTAAAATTAGTACAAAAATTGATATTTTCATATAATTATAAGACTATTTTGCAAGACCAAAATCGAGAGATTTCTAAAGTTACAAAACTTTACTTTACTGCAAAACATGTAAAAATGTTTTTGTAACGGTCATATAGTTAACAGAACTAATTTTGCAATTTTGTCTTCCGAAAAATACCCTTGAGTTTCGGTCTCATTACAAAAAAACTCGGTCTCATGTAGTACCCCTTGACATATGTTTCTATTTTAAGTTACCTTGTTTTTGCGGGTGTCGTCGTCACTCTCGCTGTCACTGCTGCTTCCACTGTCAGTGCAGTCGCCGCCATGCTTGCGGCTCTTCTTCTTCTTGATAAGGCCGAACTTCTTCTTCTTCTCGGTCGTCTTCTTCGCGCCAGCATGATGATGATTAGTGGCGGTGGAGCAGTTGTTGGTGTGTTTGTGTTCATGGTGGTCGTTATGGCCGTAAACTTTAGGGTCATCTCTTTCACTTTGTCAGTGAAAGAGTGCTCATTGTTGTTGTGTTTGTTATGGTTATGGCATGTCTCTGTTTTTTTCTCACAGGGCTTGTGGCACTGAATTGAAGCCATCTGATCAAATTGAGTTTAATTGAGAGTTTTGAAGGATGAGATGTTTATGATATGAGATTTATGTTTTGGCTGAGATGGCAAATTCTTGATTTATATAGAGATTGGAAAATGGTGTTGTAAGATTCTCTGGTCACCTTTGTGTTAAATCATACTTTGCATCTCCTTTTTCTTATCTCAGTGCCAGTCCAAAGGCAAATGTTCGATCCATTCTTTGGCATATATAGCAATTATTTTGTAGTTTGTTCCAATTCGTTTTTTGTACTAGATATTGAAAATGGTCTTATCGTTTTAGTGATTCTCTATTTTTAGGGTCATATCCTCTACTTTATCAGGAAATGTTTATATTCGAAGAGGTTTTTGAAAAATAGAAAGAAAAGAAAACCTTGAGATTTGATTGTCCTAAATTTAAGGGGGTAGTTGTAATATTTTGATAAACGTAAAGGGGAGTATTTGAAATTTTGGCATATATAAAGGAGAAATGTAAAGCATTTAATCAAACTTAAAGATTTCTTTTTTAAAATTTCAAAAATCTCTGTTTTTTTCTTTTATAATTTGCCCGAACTTCAGGAGTGTTTTTGTAATTATCCTTAACTATTATTATATTCCAATTCGTTTTTTGCAATAGACAATGAAAATTGTCTTATCGTTTTAGATATTCTCTTTTTTTAAGGTCATATTCTCCACTTTATCAGGATAATGTTATATTCTTAAGAAGTTAAAAATTACTGATTAAAGGAGTATTTGCAAACACTTCTGCTTTATTTTAAGTCATTTATTGTAGTGTTTTCAAGAAAAAAGTCATTTATTGTAGTATAAACAAAATTTGTTCAGAATTATGAGTTGCTATTGTCTGCCAATGGAATTTAAAAACTGAAAAATGAAAGTTGTAGTATTTAGAAAGAAAAAAAAACAATTTTAAAATTAGCCTTTATAGAACAACAAAACTAGTAAACTACCCATACATGAATGACATGAGTATTTATGAAAAAGAAGAATTTTGGATTATGATGAAAGTTTAGAGTAAGAATCTCAAAAATAAAACTTTTTTCTTATTTAAAAAAATACCAAAAGTACTTTTCAAAATCAGGACTCCACTTCCAGTTTTTAGATTTTGATTAAATGATACAAAAGCAAAAAAATAAAAATTTTGGCATTTGCAAATACGAAAAAGCGATGATTCTTTTCAGCTGAATTTTTAGTATTTACAAACACTTTCTAAAAACCAAAGGTCAAGTACTAGCCCTTTATGAAAATTAGGGTGGTCATAAATTTAAGAAAAACGCCCAGATCACCCTAAAGGCATTACACCGTCCCGTCGATCATGATTTTTTAATAAAATCTTGAGTTAAAAATTGAATGGAAACCATGCACACAACCTTGTTGGTGCGGTTTCGGTTTAAAAGCCATAAACCACACCATCCTTATACAATTCAAGGTATAAAATAAAATATTTTTATTCCTTCTCTAGTTGAATTATTAGGCAAAAAATAAATTAAAAGCTAACTTTATGAATAATGAATTTGAGTTTGCACTTAATATTTCAAAAATAATGCATTTTACATTCTTTCTTTAATGTTGCAAAATATATTATGTTTTACATTCAAAATAAAATACTATTAAAATGCATTATGTTTTGAATGTAATTGAATTAAAGAGAATATTGCAAGATGCATTCAATTTGCAAAACTCATCTTCTTTCAAAACAAACATCATTTTTCAATTTTCAACTTTTTACAATTTTTTCGGTATCTTCTTAATATCCAAAAGAGATTAATGATATTACGTTTATAAAAACCGCCACCATCCCAAATCACACATTTGATTTTACATAGTAAAAAACCACTCTCCAAAAATGTTTAAGACAATCTGGTTGAATTTGTTTAAATAAAATAGCCCACAACCGCACCATGACCGGCAGGTCCAACCCTAACGAAAAGCAAATTATTCAGTGACATATATCAAATATGGTCTTTTGATCCGGTCACTTATCAAAAATGGCATTTGAATTCAACATTTTGTAAACTTCTACGTATACGCCTTCAGTTCTCCTTTTGAAAATGAATGTGTTTTCATTTCATTTCAAACTCAAAATTTTTCCCCCAATTCCCCAATTCAAAAACTCTCTATGTGGTATATTTTCTCTTCTCTTCTTCAATTTATTTTTCTGTCTATATTTGTAAATGTGTGTCTATATATGTGTATTTGGGCCCCTTTTAAATGTAAAATTAAAGACACCGTAAAACAATAAAAAAATGTTGTGTAATATATAAAAAATTTCTATTATAGTTAAAATAATATATATGACATATCCCTCAAAATAAATGGCATTCATGTTAAAAAAATTCTAAATAATTATTTAAATATAACTCGCCCTAGAGTTTTGACAGTAAAAGTTAAATGTGAAAGCTTTCTTTTCTTTTTTTGATCGGTAATGTGATAGTATTGTTAATAACAATTGAAAGGTTACACGGGAATTTATTGCAGCTCAGTTGGTTTGAGTATTTCTAAACCAGACTATTAACCTGAGATCAAATCACATATGTCCCACCCCTATCAGGACTTTGTAATTGTACTTTAAAAAAATGGAAATGTTGCAAGACCTAAATAATGTGTCCTTCATTCTTAGTGGGAGAGGTTTTAATTTTTTCAAAATCATAAAATATAAAAAATAGAAAAAGAAAATATCCAATAGGATTTGAACATTGGTGGCTTAACATTTCCCAATTTAAAGGTGGAAGGGGCAACCTACACCTATTTTTTTGATCAATATCTTATTCATTTCCTATATAACGCTAAATACAAAGTATGTGAAAAATATGGGCCCTTCAATTTTGTATTTTTTTCCGCGCCCGAGTCAATCGACTCTTCCGCCTTACATGAGGAGCGGCCCTGGCCATGGGTAATGGTAGTTTAACTACTGGGAGGGTAGTTCAGGGTTGTTTAAAAATTAAAACTACTGGGAGGATAGTTCTAAACGACCATGAGTAGATCATATATGGTCGTTTAGAACTACTTGGATGGTAGTTCGTGGTCATTTAGGACTACCGAGAGGGTAGTTCATGCTTGTTCGAAACTACTAGGGCAGTAGTTCGAATGACCCGACCAAGTAGTTTAAATTACCGAAATTGAACCAATATTCGGGCCAAAAGATCTCCGAACCGAAAATATCCGTTGACTTTTTGACTTTCCCCGAACCGTACCGCACCGAAAATATTTATGGTACGGTTCTGGAGATTTTTCAAATACCCGTACCAAGAACCGTACCGAACCGTACCAAACCACTCCGAACCGAGGACCCAAAGTTAGAACCGATTTTAAAGATTTTATATAAATACATATACATTATTTCTATGTTGTTTTTATTTTTATATTGAATTAACTACAAACTATTTGAAATTAAATTGATTATAAAGCATATTTATGAAAAAACCATAATACCGCAACTATTATGAATTTTAAAAAACTTTGATATTAATAATAGAGTGAATCATTTTAAATTGTTAGTTAAATGATTAGTAAATTGCACTTAAAAGAGAAACAAGTAATAGTACCATATTATAATAATATAAAAAAAGATCATATTTTAATTTTTTTACCACATCACATAAAATTATAAATAGAATTTTATTGATTATGTTAAGTTGTTAAGTATGAGACATTGAGAATATAAATTTATACAAGTTTTTATTTCATGTTAATTTTTAAAAATTATTAGTTAATTATATATGTTCTGTTGGGAAATTTATTGTTTAGATTTTGATGAATGCCATGTAAAACTTAGAATAGGAAGTTGGCACCCCAATTTTTGTTGTAAACTGCATTGTAATAAATAGGGTTGGTCAAGCCGAGTTAAGTCGCCTATGCCCAAACATGCAAGAAGAGAACTCGGAGACTAGAAGGAAGGCTCCGCCGCAAGACATTGAGTATGGCAAAGAAGAGAAGACGGAACTCCCATCAAGGAGCGGTGAGATGCATCCGAGTGGAGATCGGTCAAGTCAACTCAAGAAAAGCCAAGTCTCAAGTTGAAATGACAAGAGTCATCCATGATTGGAAGTCGACTCTAAGTCACCTGGGAAAGCAAGGAAAAATCAAGTCGAGATAATCGAAAAAGATCCGTTTGCCACGTAAATCAAGAGAATTACTTAAACAAGTAATATCTCCATGCTACCTTTCTCGAAGTGCTCAGTCCCGAAGCGTGCAAAAGGAATAAACCAATGGGAAGCACTACACCGTGTCGAAACTCAAAAGGTGAAGAACAATTCATACGAGGAAATGGCAATTCCAAGGATCGCAACAAGACAAGCCAACGACCACAAGTGACTTTCAAAAATAAGCCTATCTCTTCAACGGGGCGATTTTTGAAAGATCACTATAAAAGGCCGAGGAATGACTCAGAGTAGGTGACGTAACCACAAACATTCAAGCAATTATTAGAATCAGTAACTGAAATATTCTCAAGTTATTAAACGCTCAATCCTCAAGCCTACACTACGAAGAACATCAATCCAACACTCACCGTGAAGGAAAGATAACTTCAATCGGTTGAAGAGGAAATTCAAGAATCAAGGGGTCTACATTCCACGAAGGATTGTAGGAAGGTTCAAGGTCGAACCAAGTCTTGAGCTTTTGGAGGGCTTCGTGATCAAATCCAAAGAGCTTGAGCAAGTGGTTTGTAGTAGCAAGGCACCGCCTGTGAAGAAGCCGAGTCGCACGACGAAGCCAGGTGAGTGATCAAGGCGTCTCCAGATCGAGTCCCAAAGGATCAAGTCACCGTGTGTGATCAAGACTTGTATCTGGACTGTTACCACTTTGTATACTAATCAATACCTAGTGGATTCCTCCAGAGTTGGAGAAGAGAGGAGTAGAAGAATTACCCCATCTTCGAACCTCTATAAAAATCTTATTGTGTCATTTACATTTCAAAGACTTTAATTCTTGCATCATATTTGTTTAATTCTCTGACATATTTGCTATCCATTAGATAATCTCTAAGTACTAAATCAAGCTCTAAATCTCTACTTAACCAAACTTAAGGGTGTTAAGTCTTCCAATGAAAAACAAACCACAGTTGAGTTAATTTAGACTTAACAAATTGAGTTATTCCATCAATACTCGGTTGAGTCTGTTGAGAGACTAACTCTACTTGATTAACTAAATTGGTGTCCACCAAGGACACAATTGTGTAGTATCAACTCGAATTTTTAAAAGGACTAAATCAAAAATTTGGTAAGGTTTATTCAACCCCCCCTTCTAAACCTTACACTTACACCCCTTGGGACCTACAAGTGGTATCAGAGCGGTTGGTTCATTGAGCCTTCCGCACTGGTTACTGAACTAGATCTCCAAACTTTTCAAAGTCTGCTTTAGTACTTAAACTTTCAAAACTCTTTTTATCATTAAAATTTATTATCATGGAAGCAAATTTGACACGCATCCCTATGTTCACAATTGAAGAATTTGATGATTGGAAAATTCATATGCAGGCTCATCTATCAAAGATTACATAATGAGATGTGGATAGTGATAGAGGATGGGCCACTGCAAATCTTAAAGGTGAACACAGCTGTAAGAAGAGCTGCAGCTGAAGGTGAAGAGGATGTTGCTCCCAGACCTGCCATGGTTGAAAAACCAAGAACTGAATGGACAAATGATGACAGAAAAAGATACAACCTGGACAATGTAGCCAAGGACATCCTTTACAAAACCTTGGACAAAGCCATGTTCAATAAAGTCAAATCATGCAAAACGGCTAAAGAAATGGGACAAGCTAACATTGATTTGTGAAGGCTCGAGCAAATCAAAGAGAACAAATTATCGTGGTTTGTACGTAAATTTGAGAACTTCAAAATGATCTCGGAGAAAACCTGGATCAACCGGATGCTCGGTTCACGTAAATCACCAACGAGCTATCCGCACTTGGAAAGGAATATACACGAAGGAAATGTGTATGAAGATCCTAAAAAGTCTTCCAAACTGAATGGGAAATGAAAGTCATGGCACTAAGACATTCCATGGACCTATCAAAGACATCCAACCATGAACTATTCTCGGACCTCAAAGCCTACGAGTTTGAGCCGAGAAGAAAAGACGAGAAGAGACAGTTGTACCCAAAATTTGCTCTAATTGTTAAAGATGGGAAGAGAGCCGAGGTCAAAGAAGTCATTGAAGAAAAATAGCCCTACTAGTAAAAAGGTTCAACAAGTTCTTCAATAAGAACTACAAGAGAGGCAAGGGCGAATCCTCCGAAGACACTCGGCTCCCTTCAAATCAAGGGAAGATAGGCCAACCAAGAGAACAGATCATCAAAAAGTGAATATCAAAGGTCGACAATCCAAGAATGGAAAGAGTCGATCAAAAGGTTGAATATCTATGCTTTGAACAGTAGGCAACCAGTGTCACTATGCCATTGATCGCACATATCCTGTAGTCAACAAATACAGGAATGAAGAAGAAAGAAAGGTCTTGGAGAAAGAAGACAAGAAAAGAAAAATGCAATGTTGGTTTAAAAGAAAATCCGAGTCAAAAGACACACTGATTCCGAGAGCGATGAAGCCGACTACTCAAGTGACTCTGAAGAAGAAGCCCCGATCCTGTTTGATGGCCAAGGAACAAGATCAACTCGACCAAGAAGATGAGGTAAACTCCAACTCATCAAACTCGCATTCTAGTGATAGTGATCGTGACACACACACCTCATCACCCATCGATCTTTATGACTCATTAGGCAAAATGATGAAAGATTTTGAACACATTAAATCCTCACACACACTACTAAATGAGGAAAACAACCTACTCAAGAGCTAAAACTCACAACCCGACTAAGGAGCCGAGTACTCTAAGTCAAATAGCCGTTGAGAATGAAAGTTTAAAATTTGAAAAAGCCAAGCTAATAAAGCGTAAAATTGTCGCCATAGAAAAGAGAGAGAATGACCTCAAAAATGTTATTGCCTCATTCACTAAGGCATCTAAATCATGGATGATCTTATTATGAGTCAAAGAGAATGTGGAGACAAGACAGCTTAGATTTAACTCCTCTCGTGATATGTCAAACTTCAAAAGTAATCGGGAAAAAGGATCTTCAAGCAATGAAGAGTCTAAAAATCCAAAACTCTAAATGTTGCACACACATTCACTCCAAAGCACAATTACAAGCAAACGGTCTTGGTTATAAAGGAAAAGGAAACTTGACCAGTTGAGTGCGCTGAAAGGACAAATGAGAAGAGATTCGGTCGAGTTCTCAAAGAAACTCCAAACAGTAAAATACTCAGAAAGAAGAAGCAGAGCTACCAAAACCCCGTAAAATCTATAAAAGAAATACATATGATGGGAATGGTAGAAAATATCCAAGCCAAGCCGATTGGAATGATGTGAACTATCAAAGATGACTTATGGAATATAAGCCCAAATGGCAAAGGCCTAGAACTCAAGAAAGGCCATTCCAAAAGTATAAGAGCTTTCATCAAAGACACATATGCACCTAGGCACTACACTCCAGAGACACCACAATTACCCAAAGAAGGCGACACAAAACACATATACAGCATATAGACAAAAGAGACAAATTGTATGAACCTAGAATCCCCAAGTAATTTGACAAGATTAATTATGATTATGGCATCGATAGATGGCAACCCCTTAGAGTCAAATCATTTGGCTATAAGTTGGTTGGATCATCTTACAATTTTAACCCCTCGGACCTAGACAAGTATGGGTACCTAAAACTTAATTTCCTTGATTGCAGGTTCAAGGAAACAGTGAGTGCCAAGGAACCTGGTATATGGATAGTGGCTATTCCGACATATGACAGAAATAAGAAAAATCAAAATTCAAGGAATTTAAAGGAGCAAAAGTCATATTTGGAGGAAATGAAGCTCCAGGTGAAATAAGAGGCATTGGATCCATCAAGAGGAATGGATTAGAAATCACAGATGTTGCATATGTTGAAGGACTCAACTTCAACTTGCTAAGCATCGACCAACTCGTGACAAGGGCTATAATGTTGATTTAACATGGGTATATGCCAAATCAAGCGAGGTGAATCGAATGTAGTTGTGTTGCAAGGATGCGGACAAAAGAACATGTATGTAGTAGATTGGTCAACCGCTACACCCAAAGACTGTCTACTAGCAAAAAGCACAAATTTGAATCAAGTTGGTCGTGGGCACAAAAAAGTCGAGTCACCCGAATTTCAAAACGATTAACAAGCTTGCGTAAGTAGTCTTGTGGAAGGACTTCCGGCTTCAAGAGAGATACGTAAAGGAGAGTATATGTGACGCATGTCGAAGGGAAAACAAATCAAATCATCATTCAAAGAAAAGACATGCCCATCTTCAACAAGAATATTGCATCGCTACGTATGGATCTATTTGGCCCAGAGGAACCGGCTAGCATAAGTGGAAAGAAATACACCTTGGTGGTAGTAGATGACTACTCAAGATATACATGGACAATATTCATGTGTAAGAAGAAAGAAACTCTACAAAACTACCACCACGGTGATGAAGAGGATTCAAAATGAGAAGAGCCAAACCATTATCAAAATAAGATCGACAGAGGAACCGAGTTTGTCAATGGAATAATAACTCGATGTATTGTATTGAAAATGGTATTGGTCATGAACTATTCAGCAGAAGAACTCCACAAAGAGAATGGAGTTGCGTAAAGAAGGAATAGAACTCTCAAAGAAGCAAAGAAGGACCATGTTAGTCAGGAAGGGGTTACCAAAAAGATTTTGGGTCAAGCAATCAACACAAACTTGTTACACTCAAAAACAGATGTATGATAAAAGACGGTGACAAAGACTCCATATGAGATTTGGATGGAAGAAAACAAAATGTTGCATATTTTAGAATATTTGGATGTAAATGCTTCATCCACAACAATGGCAAAGACAATCTAAAGGCCTTCGATGCTAAAGCCGATGAAGGTATCTTCTTGGGATACTCGGTGAAAGCAAAGCCTCTGAGTACTCAACAAAAGGACTATGGTTGCGTAAAAATCCATTCATGTGGTATTCGATGAGCCAAATGTAAATGGAGAAGACATTGAAGAGTCACCGATAAGCAATCATCCAACCATACGTAAGAGTCCCTATGTTGAAGTCAAGTGGAATTATAAACTCGAGAAGAAGATGAGATAGTGAATCTCAAAAACAGTGGAAAAATTGCAGCTAAGTGACTACGAGAGAGCGATCAACGCAACACACCGCTAGACGATCAATCCGGCCAACTTACTCCAACCTGATGTAAGATGGCCGAGAGACCATCCACGAGAACTTGTCATTGGAGATATAAGAGAAGGTGTCAAAACAAGATCCAGAACTCAACAAGAAGCTATGTTCACATGCTTTATCTCGCAAATAGAGCCCAAAGATGTGTTACAAGCATTGGATGACACACATTGATTCAAGCTATGCAAGAAGAGTGAATCAGTTTGAAAGAAATAAAGTATGGGAATTAGTTCAAAGACCCACCAATCAAAACGTTATTGGTACTAAATGGGTGTTCGAAACAAGATGAACGGAAGGTTCTCGTGGGTGGTAAGAAACAAAGCAAGACTAGTAGCCAAAGGATATTGCCAAGAAGAAGGAATAAATTTTGATGAAACATTTGCTCCTCGTAGCAAGATTGGAAGCTATAAGGATGTTTCTTGCCTATGCAGCCCACAAGAATTTTTATCGTATATCGATGGATGTAAAAACCGCATTCCTAAATGGTTTATTGGAAGAAGAAGTGTATGTTGAACAACCTCCAGGATTTGAGCGTAAGACTCTTGGAGATAAGGTATACAAACTCAAGAAAGCTCGTATGGATTGAAACAGCACCCTGAGCATGGTATGACACTTTGTCACAATTCCTAATCGAGAATGGATTCACAAAAGGAAAAGTAGATAGAACACTTTTCGTAATTCAAGACAAGAAGAGTATACGCTTGTTCAAATATATGTGGATGACATCATTTTGGGATCCACAAACAAAGAGCTATGTGAAAAATTTTCAAACCTCATGCAAAGTAAATTTGAAATGAGCATGATGGGAGAGCGACATTCTTCCTTGGACTCCAAGTGAAACAATCAAGGATGGAACCTTCATAAGTCAAACAAAATACACCAGAGATTTAATGAAGAAATTTGGTATGGAGGAGAAGTCTTCGTGAAAATACCAATGAATACATCGGTCAAAATGGACATGGATGCGGATGGCAAGCTCGTAGATCAAACAAGATACTGAGCACTTATGGATCATTGCTCTATCTCACAAAGAAGCAGCGACATCACCTTTCTTTGTAGGTGTATGTGCAAGATTTCAATCTGCTCCAAAAGAGAGCCATATGACATCGCTAAGAGAATATTGAGATACTTGAAAGGAAGCCAAGAAGTTGGCTTATGGTATCCAAAGGAAGGTGGATTCAAGCTAATTGGCTATTCAAACTCGACTATGCTTGGATGCAGAGTTGAGGGAAGAGCACCTCGGCACATGTCAAATGCTAGGAAACAGTGATTTCTGGTTTAGCAAGAAGCAAAATTCAATAGCCACCTCTACTGGTGGCTAGAATACATAGCTGCGGGCAAAATTGTTGTGCCCAAATCCTATGGATGAGACAAAGAGGTGAGAGAGATGAAGTTGAGAAAAAGAAATTCCAATCATGTGTGATAACACAAGTGCAATTGCAATCACTCAAAATCCTCGTGTTGCACTCAAGAACAAAGCATATCGATGTCGAGATATCACTTCATAAGAGATCATGTTGAAAAGAATGACATCATCTTGGAATATATCTCAACCGATAAACAATTCCGACATCTTCACAAAACCATTATGTGAGTCAAGATTTGAAGAACTCAAGCATGAGTTAGGGTTAATTGAGTGAAGTGACACTCGGAAGAATCAAAGAAAAGAAATGGAACACAAAAAGGGAAAAAGAGTTGAACTCACAAATCGCCTAAGTAAATCACCAGATTTTATCGGAAAGACAATTATACCAAGTCACCGACAATTTGAGTCACAAAGAGAATCGTGAGAAGAAGAGTTAAACCAACTAAGGGTAAAAGCCGAGTCATTTATGAGCAAAGTGACAAAAACGCAATGCGTTTTGACTAAGCGGGAATGTTTTTAAGAATTACGTCAAAGATAATTATGACGTGCTACAGCAAAAGCCGCACACCAAGCTTATGATTGGATATAAATGTCGCCGCATTAAATACGAGACATTAAATGCTAAATCGGCGTGCAAAATCTAAGCCGTTGATTTCGATCACATTTCAAAAACCACCCGCACGCCCTTTCATAAACCATACTTAAGCTTTCCTTCTTCTCTCTCTCATATTACCAAAACCGTTCATTTCTTTCGAAGCAAAGGCAAAACTTTCTCAAAACCCTATCTATCTTCAAATCAACCTCTAAGTTTTCTTCGGTGAAATCCTGAAAAATGGCACTAACCTATGATTTTGTCAAATTAGGAAAGCAAATCCACACCGGCCCATGTGGATTTCGACAAGATGGTAAAATAGGGTCCGACGACACCTTAGTGAAGAAATTGCCGAGAAATTGGAAACATCTGGGTGAAATCGCTTTCGACATTGGAATATCCGATGACCTATGTGGAGGAGGTTGCACGATTCACGTAAACGCCGAGACTCACGATGAAGGGATAAAGTCATTTGTTCACGGAAAGAAGTTCACCATCTCTCGCAAGGATTTGGTTGAACACCGCTCACTACCGAGCGGAAGGAGCATCGAAATCAACGATCTTTGATGTAAACCTGGGCCGCTTGGAAGGAAATAGCCAAGCCCGACTATGCCGATAAAATAGTTTACACAAAGCAAACAAGATTTTGAAGGAGGATTACCACAAACTGTTGGACATAGTTGCCAAATGCATAGACATCAAATTTGGCGGCTTTGACCAATCACAAAAGCAAAGTTGACCGTAATGGCCGCGATCATTGAAGAAAAGAAAATAAACTCGGGCTGAGTTTGTCTACAAAGCAGACTCGCGCAATGTAGGGAACAAATCCTTCAAGGAAGATGGTGCATTTGGAGGATCCTAGGATATGGCCGGTGATTGGCGGGTGATGGAGGTGAAAGGAGTCCCTCTTAGACATGGAAAGGCGTTCCATGTAAACAAGAGGATGTTGAGATCAAACCTCTGGGCATGAAGAGAGCCCACGCCAAAAGAGCCGACACGAGTGAGGGGAATCGGTGACCAAAGATCACTGTTTCCTCTCCACCAAAGAAGAAAGTCGCTCCCGCAATGCTAAGTTAAAGGTTTGCTCCCGCAAAGAAAGAAAAACAAACTCGCTCCCCCCTCGCACTGAAGTCACCGCCCCCGCAGTGTGTCTCCCGCCCAAAGAGTGGGCTGGGTCGAGAAGGACTCTCAAATACCTTCTCCGATCGTCAAAAAGAGGAGAATCGATAAGCCAAGACGGCCAGCTCCTCGTAACAAAAACACCAAAGACGCCCCCGCCGCCAAGACTCGGAAGAAACTCTCTCGAACCGTAAATTCCTCCGGTACAAACTAGAGACGAAAAAGAATCATCAAGCACTCCGAGCTTGAGAAACCCGGCCGAGTCACCACTCACCGAGCAGATATCGGAGAGCGCCGGAGAAGTAGAGTCCCCAGATATAATTGATGAAACAAATAAGTCTGCTAAAGGCGATCACAGAGGCAAATCAAGAAAAAATTGTAGTCCGCGCGGTGAGACATAAGAAGAAGGCGAGAGAGGCGATAGTGATGTGATGATCCTATCCCCACCTTACCGGACATCCAAAATCCTGCGTGAGTGGAGGAAGTGGACATTGAGTCGATCAAGGAAAGTTCAACGGCCCGAGTTTATCGAAGAAGAAGAGGAGGCTGAACTTCCTCGACTAACCTCTCGTGATCTCAAAGATCGATGAAGAAAATGCGCATGATATCCTGCAGATTTTCAAGGATAAGGAGACGGAGAGATCGGAGAGGAAGCGAGGCAAGAGAGAAGGCCAAAGATCTCGCGCCTCTCACCGGAACCAGAACATACACATTCTCACTTCGATATTCTATCGAAAGTGATGAGGATCCGACCCCGCCGCTACCACATAAGAGTTACAAATGCAGCAAGCAATGCATGAATCCGAGAATTCTTCATGAGAAGAGCATGATGGAGGGACCAGGAGAGAGTCCTCCAAAACACATTTGAAATTGATCCAATGGGAGTGGTTCAAAGAAATCGCCACCGTTGTTGCCGCCACCACTTCCCCACTCACTCGGAAGAAGGAATTAAGGAATCTGGCGATGAAATCGGGTTAGTGGGGACCCCGATTGAGCCAACCCCTAATGAATGTGTCTTACCACCGCCCCAACGGCTGAACACTCGAGAGATACAGCCGGGAGTTTGGAGACGAGTGGCCCCATTTCAAGTCACTCACCGGTGCGCCACCGAGGGGGAAACTCCCTCCACTGCAGCAAGGTCGGAGAATGCTGCAGATGACTCCACGACGAATCTAGGAGGCGAAGTGGAGAAGGAACAACCACAAAGTACACAACAAGTTGTCATCAACGAAGCTCAAACAGCTTGAGATTGTCTCACCGAGGTGCCAAATCGCACTCTAAAGGCTAAATGACGCTGACTGATGCGTCGAGGCACAGGAAGGAATGACCTACGGGAGTTAACACTGGCGATGAAAGTGCAATCCATGGGGTTGAGACTCCAATGGATTCCACCACGTAAGACCCTAAGACAGTGACACTATCGAAAGGGAGGTCCAAGGCCTCACCGCAGCTTGAGATCGTAGGAGGTAATGAAGGCCCACGGGAGGTTGAGACTTCCCGGGGTAAAAAGAAGTCAAGTAAGAGAACATCCCTCCCGCTATCATTGATCCATCCGAAAAAGGAGATAAGCGCTTCATGATTCCCAGGATAATCCTCGATGTAACCTTTTTGGGATCGAAAGCGCGAAGAAGCCGAGTCATCCCCGTGACCGATCCAAAAGACTCATTTGCGGATGTTCGGCCAAAGACGAGCAAGTCGATCTCAAGACTACTCGTCAAACTTTCAATTTTGATGATGAGCCACCAATGGAAATCTCATCATCGTCCGATGACGCTTCTAATAAGGCCGAGGACCAGTCCACTCAATTGGAGAAACCAGTGAGACCAACGGGTTGAGACAACGAGGCTCGCAAAGTCGGGTCCACTTCACAAAAGACCCCGGTTGAAACAGAGTCCACCGCACAGCTCCTCAAGCTACAAAGCAGTTCGACTCAAAAGGAACTTCACGCGCACCTCTCATCAATGAACAAATCCCGGTTGGCCGTGATGATTCCTTTGTAGAATCATTTCCTTTCTCCATGGAGGTACCCGACCTCCCCAAGAGTCGAGAACGAGCTCGCACACTTCCACTGCACCAGCCTCCCGTCATTCCGTCGTGTACCATCGTTCGGCCTAACTTTGACTTTGACGCCGCATGGCCATCACCGCAACGAAAGAAACAAATGAAGTTCGGGGGAGGTGTTCAAGGCATTATTTGCTGAAATTGAACGGATGGAGAGGCACCAGGCCTCTATGGACATGCGATCGACAACAGAGATGCCAACCTTATCGCCGACTTGAGAGGCATATCAGATCAGGGGAATGGTGGCAACAAAGAAGAAACAATGCGTGTGGAACAAGTTAGATACTTCAGACATTGTTCAACAAGTCATTGGTATGGAGAGCGAGAATGCCGATGCAAAAACGAAATTGAGAGAACACATTGAGCACATGCATGAAGCTCACACGCCGAGATAAAAGCTTTGCATGAGCAAAATAAGAGTGATCTCCAGGCGTATGGAAGAAAACATGGATAGAAAATTCAGCTTCTCATGGCCGAGATGAAGCTAATTTCAAGAGAGTCCAACGCTACTCGCTCGAATTTCATGCCGCATACACCGCAGCAGACTCGAGGCGAACTCGGCTATCGCAGTGCTCGACTTCCCGCTTGCCACAAGATGTTTCAGTGTTCTCTCTCCTTTGATGATGCCAAAAAGGGGGAAGAGGAATACTTTAAAGCGCTAAAGAGATCTAAAGTCGAAAAGGAGGAAGAAGAATCAGTAAAGGGAAAGACAAATGAGGAAGTGTCAAAACAAAAGAAAGGAAAGTCCATTGAGGGAGAAGGATCGAAAGATGTGACCTTGATGATTGCACAAACCCCCAACAAGGTCTTGTCACCGGTGACATTATCAAAAGAAACTCCCAAATGACTCTCGCCACTCCAACACTGCTATATCTATGGCCGAAAAGAGAAAGACAATTGAAGCGGGGATGGAGGAAGTGGAAGGAAGAATGGATGCCCGAGTTATGAACATCTTGAAACAACATGGAGGCATTCCAAAGAGATAGAGACACTTATGCCATCTCGGATATCGGGACCGAGCCATGATCGAGTTGATGAATTTAAAACGCCGCATCCGAAGGATACTTTGCAAAAATGTCTATGGCTCAAGCTTGGGACTTGTCTCGGGAAAAGGGTCTCACGTTATGTGAAGAAGCCGACAGCAAAGCAGACTACCTAGCCTACTGGCGGTCACTCCGCTTGGTCACTCACCGAAAGAAATTTGGAAAAAGACCCAAGACAATACACGCCCAGCAGGTAGAGGAAGAAGCCGTGGTGGAGGAAGAGGTTTGCAGACCAGGCCCTCGCCCAAAAACATTGAGCACGAGATCCGTGCAAGAAAGGAGGGATCACCGGGTCGGGTCTTGACCAAGTTGCCAATTTGCAAGTGGCTAAAAGTAATGCTGAGTATGCGAAAAGAATAGAAGAAGAAAATAAGAGACAAACTCAGCTATGGGAGGAAAGACAAGAGAGATTAAGAAGAGATGAAGCTGCCCGGAAGGCATATGAAAAGAAGAAGAAGGCGGCTGACGATGAGAAAAAGAGAAGAAGAGCGAGAAGATCTTTGAACAAGATGAAAGAAGGAGACAGCGAAGGAGATGAAGTGTTGCTGTCCACCCCTTCATGTATTTTACTATGTAAATACATACTATGTAAGTCTTCTGCAATAAAGCTATAAATTCTTTATTTTTTTTTGTAGACAAATGTTTGCTCTGATACACCTTGTAAACAGTTGTGTAAAAGAACAAGAATGTTATGATCAATAAAAGGATTGATTCTACGCATACATTCTATGTGAATACACTATATGTATGTATCTTTGCTATTTACATTTTTGAATGTTTTAAGTTTTGGCATCATCAAAAAGGGGGAAATTGTTGGGAAATTTATTGTTTAGATTTTCATGAATGCCATGTAAAACTTAGAATAGGAAGTTGGCACCCCAATTTTTGTCAGAACCGCATTGTAATAAATAGGGCTGGTCAAGGGTCAATTTGAGTTAAGTCGCCTATGCCCAAACATACAAGAAGACAATCGAGACTAGAAGGAAGACTCATTGCAAGACATTTGAGTATGACAAAGAAGAGAAGACGAGAACTCTATCAAGGAGCGGTGAGATGCGGTGAGTGGAGTATCATCAAGTCAACTCAAGAAAAGCCAAGTCTCAAGTTGAAATGACGAGAAGAGTCATCCAATGATTGGAAGTCGACTCTAAGTCACCTGGGGAAAGCAAGGAAATGCAATCAAGTCGAGATAATCAAAAAGATCCGTTGTACGTAAATCAAGAGAATTACTTAAACAAGTAATATCTCCATGCTACCTTTCTCAAGTGCTCACCCTTCCCGAAGCGTGCAAAAGGAATAAACCAATGGGAAGCACTACACCGTGTCGAACTCGAAAAGGTGAAGAACAATTCATACGAGGAAATGGCAATTCCAAGGATCGCAACAAGACAAGCCAACGACCACAAGTGACTTTCAAAAATAAGCCTATCTCTTCAACGGGCGATTTTTGAAAGATCACTATAAAAGGCCGAGGAATGACTGCGAGTAGGTGACCGTAACCACAAACATTCAAGCAATTATTAGAATCAGTAACCTGAAATATTCTCAAGTTATTAAACGCTCAATCCTCAAGCCTACACTACGAAGAACATCAATCCAACACTCACCCGTGAAGGAAAGATAACTTCAATCGTTGAAGAGGAAATTATCAAGAATCAATGGGTCTACATTCCACGAAGGATTGTAGGAAGTTTCAAGGTCGAACCAAGTCTTGAGCTTTTGGAGGGCTTCGTGATCAAATCCAAAGAGCTTGAGCAAGTGGCTGTAGTAGCAAGGCAGTTGCCCTGTGAAGAAGTTGAGTCGCACGAGAAGCCGGTGAGTAATCAATGCGTCTCAGATCGAGTCCCAAAGGATCAAGTCATTTGTGTGATCAAGACTTGTATCCGGATTGTTACCACTTTGTATAACGATCAATACCTAGTGGATTCCTCCAGAGTTGGAGAAGAGAGGAGTAGAAGAATTACCCCATCTTCGAACCTCTATAAAAATCTTATTGTGTCATTTACATTTCAAAGACTTTAATTCTTGCATCATATTTGTTTAATTCTCATTGACATATTTGCTATCCATTAGATAATCTCTAAGTACTAAATCAAGCTCTAAATCTCTACTTAACCAAACTTAAGGGTGTTAAGTCTTCCAATGAAAAACAAACCACAGTTGAGTTAATTTAGACTTAACAAATTGAGTTATTCCATCAACAAACTCAGTTGAGTCGTTGAGAGACTAACTCTATGATTAACTAAATTGGTCATCCACCAAGGACATGTGTGTAGTATCAACTCTGAATTTTTTAAAAGGACTAAATCAAAAATTTGGTAAGGTTTATTCAACCCCCCCTTCTAAACCTTACACTTACACCCCTTGGGACCTACATGTTCTATGTCAATAGAAGGACAATTACCCAAAGAATAGACTATTAGTGTATTATAGAGGTTATTAAGTTTAGAATTTTGGATTGTGTTACCTATTATAATTTTAGTTTTTATTTTGAGACTACGCTAAAAAGAAACTAGAACTCTAGAAGTATATCCGTTTGGTGATTTTTATATTTATTTATTTTATTTCCAAATTAATTTGTATGTATTATTTATGGCTAATCTCCAAATCTCCGTCTCGAATCGAACCGCATCTTGTCCCTTCCATTAGAATGAAAGCTCCATCAATCGCATCGAAAGTTGCATTTATTCGAGATGGAGATTTTTTTCTATAGTTCGGTTCTGGAGATTTATTTTCAGAATCTTCGAACTTCGGGACGGTTCTGGAGATTTCCAAACCTCTGAACCGTTCCGTACCGTGCACACCCCTAATTTAAATTACCGTGTCCGGTCATTTAAGTAGTTCGAATGATAAAGGTATTTTAGGTATATACATAATAAAGATGCCATAAAAGTTCTTTTTGAACAAATAATGCCTTAAATGTATTTGAACCATTTGAAAGGGTCATTCATAAAGATTTCCCAATTATTCGTGTTAAACATGCCCTCATGACCAGTGACGAATCCAGGATTTTGAAAATGGAGGTACATAGATATTAAATAAAATGTGCATATAAATATCGTTTAATGTTTAAAGTCCTACAACAAACACTGTTTAAAATTTTAGATATTAAATAAAATATGCATATAAATATCGTTTAATATTTAAAGTCCTACAGCAAACACTGTTTAAAATTTTGTAAATGTTGATCACGTAACCATACATGAAAAATTAATACACACACATATATATATAATAATTAGGATAATTAAGAAAACAGTAGACAACAAAATATAATTTTGGTAACATTATTGATATTATTAACCTTTTTTTATTTTTATTTTTTTAGGTTTTGAATTTTTCCATGATTTATTTATTCTTGTTAAATCAATCTTTTGAATTTTGAAATCTTATTATGGGGATTTGTATGTTTTATTTGAATTTTCTAATTATTTTTATAAAACTAGGGGTACAAATTTATAATTATTATTATTTTACTAAAAATTATAGTTGGATATTTTTAATTTGGGGGTACAGCATCTGTCCACGTAGATCTGCCGCTGCTCATGACTCACCCCATCAGTAAATTTGACAAGTATGGTTAATTGTTTTTACGCCAGTTAATTAATTTTCTTTTAATATAGACCCAGTGGAGGATTTCTTTCGTTTCCAAGTAAACAAAATACAAATCTCGTGGTTGATTTGCCTTAAGCCCTCATTAATTTTCTAAAGAGCACTTTCATTACAACGAACCATTAGGTGAATTTGATTAAGGGATATCATAAACTGTTAGGAATTTTAATTCCTCATAATTTCGATTTTTATAAAATTCTTTTTTAAACTTTTGCCTTTCTAGACTTGTTTCCAAAATTAAAATTTGAATGAATACGGAAAAATTTATTATGTATTTATCTAGATTGAAATGTTATGTAAATTGATAAAGTTTGGATTCCTACTCACAATAGCATTCGAACACACAAATTTGTTAAGACTTCTTGTAGATATTATATTTTTTCCTAATTTATATAATCTATGTTTGTGTTTTCCTTGTTTTCATGTTCTTGTAGGATTCTTGGACAACAAGAAATCAACTCTAATATTAAGAGGACTCAGTATTTCCACACCAAGAACTACGAATTTTGAGAGAGCAATAGACGAGAGAATCAATTGAGACAGAGCAACAAGACATCGAGTACAAACAAGTCACACAATCAAAAGTGTTGTTCGAAGTATCTGCAACATCTAGAATAACACTTTGTCCAATTTTGAGTCTTGTTGATTTGTTTTCGTCCATACACTTTTTCTTTGAGTTTCATAGAATATTTCTCATAGTATTTTGGTTGAATTGTTTTACTTAGATTAGATACACTCAGTTGGAGTTCGTTTTTTTAAACTAGTCGATTTATTCACGATCGAGTTGTATTTCAAATACATTCAACTAGTGATTTAGGCATAATTGACACTTAGTTTGTACAAGTTATTTATAACTTGAGATAAATTTTACTTCATCCGTTCCTTTTTCCGTAACATGTTCCATAAAGTGTTATAACATCTGGTATAAAACTTTCTCTGACATATACTGAAACGAACGTACGTTTTGGGACCTTAAAAACTTTGATAAACCTACCCCTCAATTTTAGAGTAATAACAAAAAAACCAGTTATCTTTTAAAATTACAAAAAACCAAGTACCACGAATACCCTTGAGGTTTGTGTTGAGAAAAAATTCACTTTTGGTCCCATTAGACTTATACCCTGATGATTAGTCCCATTAGACTCATTTTTAGTCCCAAATCGATATTTTTCACCAAAAATAGTCCCATAAGACTGGAAAACTGAAATTTTGGTATTGCTCCGTTAAATAATTAACGGAAACCATTATGATGAAAAAAATGGTCCCATAGAACACTAAAGTTAAATTTTTAACGACAAAAATGGCACCATAGGACACCAAAGTTAAATTTTTAACCAAAAATGGTCATATTATTGCTTTTTTGGTTAAATTTAATATTATTGATGGTAAAAATTATTTTCAATTTTATATTTTGCGTTATTTATTTAAATTTATATTGTGAATGTCCCACTTGAAAACTAAAAAAAATATGTCCTTCAAATATTTTTCTAAAAATATCATTTTCCAGTGCATTTTATTTATTTCCTAAAATAAATTCTTTTACTTAAAATATTTTCTAAACCAAATAATTTTCCTATATTTTTTATAGTTTAAATCACTTCTTGATTTTGAAAAATATATGTAGTTCAACTATCAATAAAATAAAAAAGTTTATGATGTTAACCTAGCTCACATTTTCAAATATTATATTTTTTATTTTTTGTGTTTTTAAATCAAACTTTATATCTCCTCAAATAAATAAAAAATAAACTTTGCATATATACACATACATGTACTGGGTTATATGAGATCAGTATAGGACAAGAACATAGGGACCCAAAAAAAATCAAACTTTATATATATACACTGATACACATACATGCACTAGGTTATATATGCATGTATTTGATCTTTTTTTTTCGTATTACACATTCACAAAAAAAATATTTAACATCTATTTTTAAAAATTATTTTTCAGAAAATTTAAATTTTACAACTTGAGTTATAAATTTTATCATTTAAATTACTTTGCTAATTTTCTAATTAAAATAAATAATACATGTATTGGATCTTTTTTTTTTGTATTACACATTCACAAAAAAAAAAATTTAATTAACATCTATTTTTAAAAATTATTTTCCAGAAAATTTATTTTATATAAGTTGAATTATAAATTTTATCATTTAATTTACTTGAATTTTTTAAATTATAATAAATAAAAAATAGTAACTTTAGTGATAATATATTTTTTAAAATATATTAGTTATATTTAGTTTTTAGAGAAAAATTCACTTTTGGTCCCATTAGACTGAGCATCTGATGATTTTAGTCCTATTGTTCTCACTTTTAGTCTCAAATCGCATGTTTGACTTTCAATTTGACAGGTTTGACCGTTACTCTTTTAACGGTGGGACCATTAGTGAGACAAGAAAAATCTTATGGGACTATTTTCAAGACATGACACTAAAATCATCAGGGGGTAAATCTATTGGGACCAAAAGTGAATTTTTCTCGGTTTGTGTTTGTTATACAAATTACTCTGAACATGCCCTCAAGTTCAGGTTATACAATTGAAACATACGTCAATAGCTTATTTGTAGTTTTGATATATAATTGGATTTTTTCGTTTGAAATGAAGCTAAACCTCAATTTAGTGTTTGTAATTATCACTTTAATCAATATCCACCACGATAAAAACTAAATAAATACAGAGGGGTGGGGGTTCCATATCATATCAAGGCAACGTGTTCAACACTATTGATCATCTAGTTCTCTATTTCAATAAGCAAGAACCAAAAGTTGTAAACCTTTTTGCAACAGCTCAATCCTGTTCTATATGACTATATCAGTCTACACCGCTACTCCAAAGTAAAAAGATAATGATATTCTATTAAGCATATAATATATATTTGTCGCTATGGGGGAAGGGGATTCCAAAGTATGAAATAATGGAAAATGAAGAGGGATGGGATCTCCTATTCCACTTTTCCTATTTCACTCATATTCCATTGCATTGGATGAAATACACGTGTGCAAGATTTTTCGGATCTTGAGTTGAAGTATTTGAGTTACCTGGACTTGAGTTGGAACGATTTCCAGCGCACCAAAATTCCTACATTTTTCGGATCAATGAAGCATCTACAGCATCTTAATCTCTCTACGGCAAACTTTGTTGGCGTCGTTCCACACCAACTTGGCAACCTCTCGAGCTTGCGTGTTCTTGATCTCAGTGGTGCAGGAAGCCTGATTGTCGATGACCTCATGTGGGCTACTAATCTTTCATTGTTAGAGCATCTTGACATGAGTTTTGTCGACCTCAGCGGAACAAAAGATTTGATTAAGGTACTCAACATGCTTCCTTCATTAGTAGATTTACGCATGTCGCAAAGTCAACTTGCTAACACAAATCTACCTCATGCCTGCGTAAATTCTACACTACTTACTAATGTCGAATACCTGGATCTGAGCCGCAATTCATTTGATGAGGAATTTCCTTATTTTCTCCATAATATGACTTCATTGAGATTCCTTGATCTTTCATACAACCAGTTCAACTTTTCTGAATTCCTCGGGGTCCGGGATAAGTGTCAATTGAAATCATTGAATCTGATGTATAATCATTTCTATGGGGACATCTCGGGAGACTTCAAGAATTTGTCCGGATGTTGGAGTCACAACTTGGAAAGACTAAGTTTGGGGTGTAATGACTTTTATGGTCGTGTTCCAGAAGAACTAGGCGAGCTCAGGCAATTAACGTATTTTGATCTTTCGGCTACCTATATTAGTGGTCTTATTCCGTTATCTCTTGGAAAATTGTCTGCCTTAACAGAATTATATATTGACTCTAACAGGTTATCTGGTCCGATCCCGTCCTCCCTTGGAAATTTAAGATCCCTTAGAGTGTTGAATCTTCAAGTAAATCAACTAAGTGGAGAAATTCCAATTTCTTTAGGGCAACTATCAAATCTTCAGACCATTGATATATCATATAATTTATTCAAGAGTATACTTTCGGAGGCTCACTTTGCTAAGCTTTCAAAATTAGAATACTTTTATGGAGCGTCTAACATGATAAAATTCAGAGTGGGATATGATTGGGCGCCTCCTTTTCAACTAAAAGAACTAGTGATGCGATCTAGTAAAATTGGAGGTCAATTTCCAACTTGGCTTCAAACCCAAAAAGCGCTTATTAAGTTAGATTTGTCGAATTGTAGCATTACAGGAATGCTCCCAAAATGGCTTCATACCATAAATTTGACTGAATTAGACCTATCCCATAACCATATCGAAGGACCAATTCCAGTGCTTGCTTCCAGCCTGACAACATTACATCTTTCAGATAACATGATGAATCGTCTTCCGAGCAACATTGGAGATAAGATGCCTTTTCTTATAGATTTAAATTTAGCCCAAAACTTCATCAATGGTTCAATACCAAATTCATTATGCGAAATGAAAGCTTTGCAAAATCTTGATCTCTCCAAGAACCATTTATCAGGTAATCTTCCAGATTGTTGGCACAATTTCGATTCTTTAAGAGTTGCGAGATTGTCCTCTAATAAGCTTTCCGGGGTCATCCCAAACTCCATTGGTGGAGCTTACTCATTGCAATGGTTGCACTTGAACAACAACAGTCTTACAGGGCAACTCCCCTCTACTTTAAAAAATTGCACAATGTTAAATGTCCTAGATGTTGGAGACAATATTTTATCGGGAGAATTACCCGAATGGATTGGAAAACACCTTCTTGATCTGGCAGTTCTTAGACTAAGGAATAACAGGTTCAATGGCAAGATTCCGTCTGTGTATTGTCAACCGTTCCAACTTCAAATAATTGACCTTGCAAACAATAACTTGACAGGAAACATTCCACACTGCTTTGGCAATCTTTTAGGTATGCTCAAGGATGAATCCACGGATGGGCGTCTCATTGATGCCGAATGGTTGCACGAGAGTTTGAGTGAAGTGATGAAAGGAGCAAGGCTGGAGTACACCACAACATCAAACTACGTTGTCAATTTGGATCTTTCGAGTAATCATCTTGTCGGAGAAATCCCTTCAGAGCTCACAAACCTTACTGGCTTGATAGGTTTAAATTTGTCGCATAATTATTTGGTGGGAAAAATTCCTGGAAAGATTGGAGATTTGAAGTCATTGGAATCACTTGATCTCTCCAACAACATTTTGCCGGGGACAATTCCAGACAGTTTATCGAAATTGACTTCTCTAAGTCGTTTGAACTTGTCGTACAACAATTTGTCAGGGCAGATCCCGACAGGACCTCAGCTACAAACTTTTGAAGACCCTTCGACTTATGAGGGCAACCCCCGACTCTGTGGAGCTCCATTGCTGAAGAAATGTCACAATATTAATAAAGGGCCCCCGAAAGTTGAAAATCATGCAGCGGAAGATGATGATGGAGACAAAATTGAGAAGTTTTGCCTATATGCAGTTATAATCGGTGGTTTTACCACTGGATTTTGGGGGTACATTGGAGTTCTGTTCTTAAAAATGAGGTGGAGACAAGCTTTATTCCGATATATAGACACCGTAATAGGCAAAATGCTGGGGCGTTAAGCTGCTCCACTGAGCTTGATGCAATTTAATGTCAGAATAATTTTTCCATATTCAGTGTGTGGCAATTCTATAATGTTGTATCTTCAATTCATGTGATATATATTGTATGCACGTTGTTGTATAAATACATGTAGTGTCAGCTTTTTGAAAAAGAAAAGCTAATAAAAATTAGTAGTAATAAATTTGCACCTTATGTTCAGGGAGATTATGCTATTTTTCTTAATGTTTGGATGAATACCAATTGCTAATATTATCGCTTATTTGAAGTTTCAACCCAAAACATAGTTAGTTTGGAAATGATATAGTAGAAAAGAAAATCATGTAACATTTCATAGATGGAAAGTACAGTACAATTTTAGCTGTTAATGCCTTCTTCATGTTCCAATATTTGCACAAAGCAAAAGGCGAAAATAGCTAGAGTGGAATGTAAACAGTAATTCTTGATGCATCTTTCATAAATGTTTGCTGTTAATGGCTTATCCACTCATGATTTAATTTTCCCATATTCCCCTGCATTGACAAGTTTGAATGCTTAAAACATGAGGCTTTTGCTTAGCTTGAAGCCAAAAGTGTCTGTATATACATATATATTGTAGTATTGATAAAAAAACATTGGATTATTTGTAGAGATAATTGTATTTTGCCAGCCAAACTCTTGATTGCACTTTACCTACTAAAATTTGAATATTTCTCTTTTGTATGCCTAACTTTGAACAATTTACACTTAACCTCTCTGAGCTGATTTGGACTTATAATGAGATGACATGCACATGTCAATATTTGGTTGGTTCAGGAGGGTAACATGCAATAAATCTAATAATTCAGAGAGCAGAACATGTATTTTCAAAATTCATTGGGCAAAGTGCAAAAAATACTATAATTTCGAAGGCAAAGTGCAATTAACCTTAGTCTGGCATGTGCCCTTCACGTGAGGGTAAAACCGTTTCGAAAAGAAGTTGTTACACTTTACTAACTGAATATTGTTAAGAATTTCACTTTGTCATCTGAACTTTGCGCAATTTTCACTTTGCCATATCAATTTAAAAAGAATTAAAAAATTATGTATACGTATATATATTTATTTATCTTTTTTAGTACATAAAAATCACAAAAATAAGTTTCCATTGTATATTGAGCGAATCAAAATAGAATTTCAGCTCAGACAAAATTTATTTTTATTTATATAGATATTCTCGTATATATTTCTTATTTTTGAATTATAATGTATTTTTTATACTAAATTTTTGAAAAATACACACAAAAAAAGGTAGATACAAATTTGAGCCGAAATGATTTTTCGGTATAATATTCACCACACACCGATGCGTACCGAGTTTTCTATTCAATTATAGCTTTTGTTAGTTCACCAAATACCTATTGAATTTAACCTCTACTTGTAAGGGTACAATAGCAATGTAGTGTGGTAATCGACCAAAGTTGTCTCATAAGAAGAGTTTAGCCGAGCATGTAATTATTTGAATTTATGAAAAACTGAAATAATTCCTTAATACTATAATCATGTTTTGAATATGCTATTAAGAATTGAATTTAGAATTAAAATTACATATCTAAAGCAACTTCACATTAGAAAATTACGATGAAATCAATGTAAAAAATGTCTAAACCTTAAAAAAATTCAAATATGTCTAAATGTCAAAAACAATACCAATATCAATGATATCTATACCCACCTAAATAATAAACCTAAGCCCTAAAATAATATAATTGATAGTATATTTTACTAAGGTAAATATTAATTTAACTTATTCTTTTACCAATAAAAATTTGAAAAAAAAGAGATAAATATAGGTATATACATATAATTATTTAAAATTTTATTTCAAATTGATATGGCAAAGTTGAATAATATATTATATGTATAGTAAATTGTAAAAAAATTTAGGGATGACAGAATCCCCCCGGGGAACCATCCCCGTTGGTACCCAAATAAATTGGGACGGAAAAGCCCCGATTAATTCGGGGATGGGATTCCCCGCTTTTCTGAAACCGGGGATGGGACGGAGATGTTATTATATCCCCCGTCCCCATCCCCGCCACCGATTAGATGAAACGGGTATTTCCCGTCCCTGTCCCCGTTCACCGAAATATATATATTTTTATATATATGCATATATATTATTAATATTTATTATGTTTATATTTTTTTATTTTATTAAATTGTAAAATTAAACCCTAAAATTTATGTGTTTTATATTGTAATGATTTTTAATTTTTAAAATTACAAGACTTTGTATATTGAAAATTGTCGTATTTAACTCAATTTGTTAAAATATTTTATATTGTGGAGTTATTATAAGATTAGCTAAAGATTCATGATATTTTATTTATTTTAATTATTAACTATTTTAAGTAAAAAATATATTTTTAATTAATAAATACAAAACGGGGACCACGTTTCCCATACGGGTAGACGTGTCCAACGATTAAACCAACAAGCCGCGGTTTCAATCGAACGGTTCAAAACTCTGAGTTTTGGTTATTCGAATCGAACCGTAAACCTTAAATTTAAGGTTAGGTTACGGTTCCAGATTTTCCAAACCGGAAATCGCCGGTTTAATCGGCGGTTTAACTGCCAGTTATAACCGTCGATTAAACCGGAGGTTTCACTATTTTAAAAAAAAAACTGAATTTTTGAAACGGTCACAAAAGTGACCGTTTGTGGCCGATTTTTTCTTTTTTTTTTTGAAAATTTAAATTTTGAAAAAATCAACGGTCAAGATCATTTGACCATTGATGATCAACGGCTAAGATCGTTTGACCGTTGAAAACCTCCGGTTTTAACCGGAACCGGCGGTTTTTCGATTTTTTTTTTAAATTTTAGATTTTTTCCCCCTGTAAATACCCCTTACAATTCATCCATTTTTCCTCACACCAAATTTTTGATCTCTCAATTCTCTACCTTCTAATCTCCCAAGTCAAGCTAGTGTTTGATTTTCAAGTTTAAATTTAATTTTTAGTAGTTTCATATTTTTTAATTTTAATTTCATTAGCTATTCTAAAAAAATGTCGAGCCGTGGAGGACCTTCCCGTCAATCTAAGGGCAAAGGTTTGGCGTCCAGTTCCGAGCAACAACCACCACCACGTTTTGAAGAAGCTTTCGATTTGAGCGAAGATGAAATCGAAACTTGTTTTGCTAGTTTGCAACAAGAAGGTGAGGCTCAACCGGAATCCCAAAATCCAACTCAAACTCAAAGTCGCCGAGCTCCGCTACTTAGATCCGATATTTTTTCGGTTCATTTTAAAAAAATTCCGGATCCTACAACCAGAAGTTTCAAAGTTACTTGCAATTATTGCAATAATTCCTACAAGTTTAGAGGAGAGGGCGGTTGTGGGACGTTCACTAGCCACCTCGACAAAAAACATCCGGATAAAGTTGGGCTAGATCATGCTCAAACACAACTATCGACGGGATTCACGGGTTCTTCAATAGGTATGGAGTCTTCTTCTTCTTCTTCTTTATTTAAATATACCGATATAAATGCTAGAAAAGAGACAGCTTTATTTGTTAGTGGTATGTCACTCCCTTTTAACTTTGCCAATAATACACTTTTTGAAAGGTATACTAGACGTGCTTCTAACGCCGCTGCTAATAAAATTTCACGTTCTACATTGACTCGCGATATTATAAATCAGTTTGTGATTAAGTTACAATTAATTAACTCTTTTGCTAGTTTACAAACAAAAGTTTCGATTTGTTCGGATGTATGGAGTGACCATTGGCAAAGAAGTTTTTATATGGGAATTACTTGTCATTGGGTTGATGATTCATGGACTTTGCAAAAACGTTTAATTGCATATAGAGATTTTAATGTTGAACATACCGCTATTAATATTTTTCATAAAATTCATACTATTTTACAAGAATATGACTTAGTTACAAAAATTTTTTCAATTTCATTTGATAATGTTAGTGCTAGTACGGCTAGTTTACCATCACTTATTAATATTTGTGAACCTTCTATTGGTGGTAAAGTTTTTCATGTTCGTTGTATATGTCATATTATTAATTTATGTGTTCAAGATGGTTTAGCTACTTTAAAAGAAGAAATTGCACCTATTAGAAATGCGCTTTTATATTTATCAAGATTTCCTTCTGTTTTGAAAAAATGGGCGAGATATTGTAAAAATAATGATTTGTACCCAAGATAATTCTCGCCCGATGTGCCAACTCGTTGGAATTCTACATATAAAATGATAAATAATAGTTATGCATATAGAGAAGCTTTATGTTCATTTTTTGCCGATCAACAATGTGGCATAGTTTTATTTCCCAATCAATGGGATGCATGCTCTAATTTATGTCAACTTCTAAAGGTTTTTAAAGATGCTACCGAAGAATTATCCGGTGTTTATTATCCTACATCAATTTTAGTTGTAGATCGTTGTGTTAAAATTGCACTACTTTTTAGATCTCTCATGCCTTGTGCTACTTTAGGACCAACAATTGCTCAAATGGGATTAAAATGGTTAAAATATTTCACTTATATTCCTAATGTATTTTTAGTTGCAAAAATATTAGATCCTAGAGTAAGATTAGATGGTTTAGAAGAATTCTTAGGAATTTATTATGATGCTTTGTTTCCTATTAAAGAACATGATACTCCAATTCCAAGCGTTGTAGTAGAGAATACTAAAAAATGTTTATATGATATTTTTAAAGAATATTCAATAAAATTTGGCGATAGTTTTAGAGGCTCATCTAGTTCTGCTGTTTCTACACCCGATGTTGAACATAATAGTGATATTGGTACGTTTAATGAGGCGTCGGTATTTGCACCATTAGAGAATTTTCATGACGTGAGGATACATAAACGTTCGAGAGGAGGCGCGACCCCTTATCTTGAACTTGATACATATTTAACATCTCATTTTGATTATACTGAATTTGTAGTAGGAAAGTCAAAGTTCGATTTGTTAAAGTGGTGGTCAAAGAGGTCTTCCTCTTTTCCTATAGTAACTTTAATTGCGAGGGAAATATTAGTCGTTCCTACCTCAACCGTCTCCGTAGAGCAAGCATTCAGTGAGGGAGGTTATATTCTGGATCCTAGACGATCTAGATTAATAGTAGAAAATCTAGAGGCTCAAGCATTGCTCCACGATTGGACAAACGCCGAGGTGCGTAAGCAACACGTCAATTTTGATGATTCCGAAGAAAGCGACAATCTTGATACCAGATCAAGCAACGAGTCACAAAATGATTGAAGAATCACATTGCCACTTGCCACCTTCCCTAAGGTAAGTAAAAGGTAAGAGAACTACGTAGGGTTTTGATTCCTCTATGAGGATACGTAGGCAATTTTATTTCAATATTCAAAGTTAAATTTCAAATTTTTAACTTAGAATATTAAAATAAAACTCAAACCCATTTCTTTTTTTTCTTTTTTCCTTTCTTTGTGGTATGTACTTTGTAATTTAAATTTTATACGAAATTCTATTAACTTGTAATTTTATTTTTAAATTGTACTTTGGAATTGTGATATCTTTGAATTTTTTATTTTGTAAATTGTAAGTTGTAACTTTACTTTTAAATAAATAAAATTAATTTTTGTGTTACTCAATTTTATTTCCTTTATCAATTGTGTTAATTTATTAATATTAAAAACTCTAAAATTCAAAAATTTAAAAAAAAAAAAAAACAGCCAAACCGGAACCGGAACCGCGGGAACCGAAACCGTCTATAAGACGGTTAGGTTCCAGTTCCACCCTTTGGGCAAACCGTAACTGGCGGTTCCGAACCGTAACCGGCGGTTCGGAACCGTTGGACACTTCTACGTACGGGGATTCCCCATCCCCATACCAGATGCCCAAAATGGAGAATGGTATTTGAAAAAAGATTCGGGGACCATCCCCGTCCCCGCCCATCACCATTCTTAGAAAATTAGTTAATACGATAAAGTGAAAAAAATCGCAAAATTTGTAGGGTTTAGAGCATCTCCAGTGGTTGAGATCTCAAACCCGCTTTTTTGTGGATCCCACTCTACCACGTAATTGCCACATCAAAAGTAAAAAATCTCATTATTTTCTCTACAATTAAAAAAACCTCCCTAAATGATGAACCCCATCCCTGAGGGTCCTCACTGCCCTTGCCCTAGAGCTTCGTGGAGGATGTGAAACGCGGGTTATGCCTCAACTAGTCAGGGTCCTTCTCCTCCCTGTAAATCGTTACCAGAGGGGTTCGAACAACCACACTGTGGGTGCTAGCAAGCAACATCACGTCACCCAAGTCTACAACTTTTTTTATGGTCGCACACTCAAATCACATTTCTTTAAAAAAATCCCAACAAAAATTTAATAACAATAGAAAAAAAATAAAAAAAGGAGTGAGACATCATTTATTAATAGTTATTGTCACAGGCCAAATCTATTTTTCTTTTAGCATTTCCAAAAAAAGCGGGTCCTTTAGAGCATCACCAATGGGAGGTTTTTGGGGGATGTTTTTAGGAAAAAACCTATGGAAAAAACCTCACGCTATTGTGGTGATGAGGTTTGAGGTTTTTAGATACAAACCTGGTTTGTAACTACAAACCAGGTTTTTTGGGAAAATTAAAAAAAAAAGAATTATTGTGAGAGGATGTTTAAGAAATGTAATTGAATTGTAGGGTCCATAAAAATGCTGTAGGAGGTTTTTTTATTGTGGAGAATAGAATGAGGTTTTTGATTTTGATGTGGCCGTGTAGAATAAAAAAAAAACAAGTTTGTGATTACCAGTAATACCCTTAGTTACAAACCCACTTCGTTTTTAAAAACCTCATACCTCACCTTCACATTGATTGAGGTTTTTCACGTAGCTTTTTTCCTCCCACAAACCTCTCAAAAAAACACCATTCGAGGTGCTCTTAGTGTTTTAACTCTTGCCAAATTGCCCAACTTCAAAAGAACCTGAGGCAAAATAAGTGCGGCTTTTGATTCTGAACTCTGAAACACAGTTTTTTGAATGTATTTTTGACATAGATTTACGTGATTATAGTGTATTTTAACATAGATTTGCGTGATTATAATGAAAAATTATTTGGTTTTGTTTTCAAAAGAATATTTCCATAGAATATGAAAACTGGAAATTACTTTATTTCTACTGAGAATTTTCTAAACAAACATAAACTCATTTTCTGGAATAATTGGAAAGTGGAAAATTGTACACATATATACATATCCTTTTTAAAAAAAAACTTTTCAAATATAAAATTCAACACAAATTTAAAACTGAAGACCTGTAACAATCTTCTATGCAATTAATGTCAAGGTCAATGTCAACTCCAGCTGATCAAACTTGACCTCAACCATAAGGAGTAACTCCAATTAACTCCAAGTCAATCAGAGTGTTTCGTTTGGTCGGTTTGACTATTAAGTGATGTCGGGTGTATGTATGTACATAGCACTAAATAGCTAGTCAAGTATCATGATCACCAGCTACACCTATTTCTTCAGAACCTATTTCTTCAGAAGTTGTGGTTACATTTTTACTACAACATCTGAAATTTCCTTTTTCTGTTTTTTCTAGCCCATCTGAAACTATTTTTTGAATGAATATGGGGAAGATGATGTCTTGTGCAATTCTCCCTTCAATCATCTTGTTAATTATGGCGTCCATGATTTGCTGTGTAGCGATAAACGCTACTTTCGGTTGCGTTCCAGGGGAGAGGAAAGCCTCCTAAAGGTCAAAGCAAGTCTTTTAGACCCTTCAAATAGATTGTCATCGTGGAAACAGAACAATGATTGTTGTACTTGGCAGGGTGTCAAGTGTAGCAAAGTTACGGGACATGTTATCGCGCTTGATCTCAGAAACACGGGAATTGATCATAACATGTCACAATATGGTGACATAATGTTACAAGGTAAAAAGGTCGATTCGTCCCTATTGGAATTGAAGTATTTGAGTTACCTGGACTTGAGTAGGAATGATTTCCAAGGCAGCAAAATCCCTGCATTTTTTGGATCAATGAAACATCTACAACATCTTAATCTCTCATCGACAAACTTTGTTGGCGTTGTTCCACACCAACTTGGCAACCTCTCTAGCTTGCGTGCACTTGATCTCAGTCTTGGAGGAAGCCTGATTGTCGATGATCTCATGTGGGTTACTAATCTTTCATTGCTGGAGCATCTTGACATGAGTTTTGTCGACCTGAGCCCAACAAAAGATTTAATTAAGGTACTCAACATGCTGCCTTCTTTAATAGAGTTACGCATGTCACAGAATGGACTTGAAAATACACATCTACTTCGTGCATGCGTAGATAATTCCACACTACTTACTAATGTCGAATACCTGGATCTGAGCCGCAATTCATTTGATGGAGAATTTCCTTGTTTTCTCCATAATATGACTTCATTGAGATTCCTTGATCTTTCATACAACCAGTTCAACTTTTCTGACCCACATTTTCTAAGAGTAAATAACCTTGCACATCTCGACCTTGCTTCCAACTCGCTTCACCACAGAGCAGATTGGATTTCTGAATTCCTGGGGAATAAGTGTCAATTGAAATCATTGAATCTGATGGATAATCATTTTTATGGGGACATCTCAGGAGCCTTGAAGAACCTGTCCGAATGTTGGAGTAACAACTTAGAAAGACTAAGTTTGGGGAATAATGACTTTTATGGTCATGTTCCTGAAGAACTAGGCAAGCTCAGGCAATTAACGTATCTTGATCTTTCGGGTAACCATATTAGTGGTCTTATTCCTTCATCTCTTAGAAAATTGTCTGCCTTAACAGAATTACATATTGACTCTAACAGGTTATCTGGTTCGATCCCGTCATCCCTTGGAAATTTGAGAGCCTTGAGAGTGTTGAATCTTCAAGTAAATCAACTAAGTGGAGAAATTCCAGTTTCTTTAGGGCAACTATCAAATCTTCAGACCATTGATATATCTTATAATTTATTCAAGAGTACACTTTCGGAGGCTCACTTTGCTAAGCTTTCAAAATTAGAATACCTTTATGGAGGATCAAACATGATACAATTCAGAGTGGGATATGATTGGGTGCCTTCTTTTCAATTAAAACACCTCGCTGTGCGGTCCAACAAGATTGGAGGTCAATTTCCAACATGGCTTCGAACCCAAAAAGCGCTTATTAAGTTAGATTTGTCGAATTGTAGCATTACAGGAATGCTCCCAAAATGGCTTCATTCCATAAATTTGACTGAATTAGACCTATCCCATAACCATATCGAAGGACCAATTCCAGTGCTTGCTTCCAGCCTGACAACATTACATCTTTCAGATAACATGATGAATCATCTTCCGAGCAACATTGGACATAAGATGCCTCTTCTTATAGATTTAAATTTGGCCCAAAACTTCATCAATGGTTCGATACCAGATTCATTATGCGAAATGAAAGCTCTGGAAAATCTAGATCTATCCAAGAACCATTTATCAGGTAATCTTCTAGACTGTTGGCATAACTTCAATTCTTTAAGAGTTGCAAGGTTGTCCTCTAATCAGCTTTCCGGGGTCATCCCAAACTCCATTGGTGGAGCTTACTCATTGCAATGGTTGCACTTGAACAACAACAGTCTTACAGGGCAACTTCCCTCTACTTTAAGGAATTGTACAATGTTAACTGTTCTGGATGTCGGAGACAATAATTTATCCGGAGAATTACCCGAATGGATTGGAAAACACCTTCTCGATCTGGCAGTTCTTAGACTTGGGAATAATGACTTCAATGGCAATATTCCATCTGTGTATTGTCAACCGTCCCAACTTCAAATAATTGACCTTGCAAACAATAACTTGACAGGAACCATTCCACACTGCTTTGGCAAATTTTTAGGCATGCTCAAGGTTGAATCCATGGATGGGCGTGCCATTGATGCCGAATGGTTGCACGAGAGTTTAAGTGAAGTCATGAAAGGAGCAAGGCTGGAGTACACCACAACATCAAACTACGTTGTCAATTTGGATCTTTCGAGTAATCATCGTGTCGGAGAAATCCCTTCAGAGCTCACAAACCTTAATGGCTTGATTGGTCTTAATTTGTCGCATAATCATCTGAGAGGGAAAATTCCTAGAAATATTGGAGATTTGGAGTCATTGGAATCACTTGATCTCTCTAACAACAATTTGTTCGGGACAATTCCCGACAGTTTATCGAAATTGACTTTTCTAAGTCATTTGGACTTGTCGAACAACAATTTGTCAGGGCAGATCCCGACAGGACCTCAGCTACAAAATATTAATGACCCTTCGGTTTATGATGGCAACCCCCGACTCTGTGGAGATCCATTACTGAAGAAATGTCACAATATTAATGAAGGGCCCCCGGAAGTTGAAAATCATGCAGCAGCAAATGATGGTGATGATGATGACGGAGACAAAATTGAGAAGTTTTGCCTATATGCATTTATAATAGGTGGTTTTGCTACTGGATTTTGGGGGTACATTGGAGTTCTGGTCTTAAAAACAAAGTGGAGACATGTTTTATTCCGGTATATAGACACTGTAATAGGCAAAATGCTGGGGCGTTAAGCTGTTTTCCAGGTGAGCATGATGCAATTCACTGTCAGAATAATATTTCCATATTCAGTGTGTGGCAATTCTCTTATGTAGTATCTTCAATTCATGTGATATATATTGTATGCACATTATTGTATAAATACATTTAGTGTCAGCTTTTTGAAAAAGAAAAGCTAATAAAAATTAGTAGTAATAAATTTGCTCCTTATTTTCAGGGGGATTTTGATATTTTTCTTAATGTTTGCATGAATACAAATTGCTAATATTATCGCTTATTTCAAGTTTCAACCCAAAACAATGTTAGTTTAGAAAGAATATAGTAGAAAATAAAATCATGTAACATTTGATAGATGGAAAGTACAGAGTAGACTTGAACAGTACAGTTTTAGCTGTTAATGCCTTCTTCATGTTCCAATATTTGTGCAAATTAAAGCAAAAGGCGAAAATAGCTAGAGTGGAATGTAAACAGATTCTTAATGCATCTTTCTTAAATGTTAGCGGTTAATGGCTTATCCACTCATGATTTAATTTTCCCATGTTCCCCTGCATTGACAAGTTTGAATGCTTAAAACATGAGGATTTTGCTTAGCTTGAAGCCAAAAGTGTCTGTGTATACATATATAGTATTGATAAAAAATATGAATATGGATTATTTGTACAGGTATTTGTATTTTGCCGGCCAAACTCTTGATTTTTGCACTTTACTACTAAAATTTTATAAATTTCTCTTTTGCATGCCTAACTTTGAACATTTTGCACTTAACACCTGGAAGTTGATTTGGACCTATACATGCACATGCTAATATTTGGTTGGTTGGTTGGTTGATTGTTTCAGGAAGGTACAGTGCAATAAAACTTATAGTTCAAATGGCAGAATATGTATTTTTAAAATTTGTTGGGCAAAGTGCAAAAACTACTATAGTTTGGAGGGCAAAGTGCAATTAACCTTATTTGTATGTTAAAAAGATTCAAATTTTAATTGCCAGATCAAAAGAGAGAGAAAAAAAAGGGAAATTAAAACAAATGCAGAAAATATATATGTAGACCCCAACATCATGGGTGCTTCAAGGCCATAGCAACTGAAATTGTCCTCAAACAAAAAGCTTCAAGTCTATTGTTTTTTAATAATAAGTGCATATATTTTTGAGATCACTTCTGTAATTAATTATCTTTTATACTACATGCTCACCAAATACACATAAAAAACATTGATAATGGATTTATTGTAGTTGAAAATATCTCTAGTTAATCTGAAAAAAAAATATTGATAAAATATACCAAAATATATTATATTATTCTTTTCCAACAAAATATCCAAATACATTTCTATTCTGGGAAAAATGCAAAATTAGTCCTGTGTCTATAGGGGTGTTGCAATATTAGTCCTGTAACTTTTGAAGTTGCGATTTTAGTCCTGTATGTTTTGCCTTTTTTACAATTTGGTCCTGTAAGTTTTACATTTGTGCAAATTTGGTCCTAAGGGCTATTTCAATATTTTATTTATTCCCAAAATGCCTTTGATAGCCAAAAATCAATATACCTAAGATCAAGTTTAAAATAGTAGCAGAACCTATATTTTATTTACTTGAGTAAAATTTATTTATCTTTATAGATTTCCTAATGATGGAAGGATTTTAAATTTATGAATCCAGATCAAATGCCAAGATACAAGTTCTACATATATTATTTTCTAATTATGAAAATACAAAAATACGTAAAAATATGCCAAAATTGGTAATTTTGAATAATACGATCGAAATTACCACAACTAAAAAATAATAGACTAAAATTGCCAAATTTTAAAAATCATATAATTAAAATTGTTATTTTTGCTGAGGGGAAAAATTGTCATAGAACTAAAATTGCAACTTTAAAAATTGCAGGACTAATTTTGCAACACCCCTATAATACAAGACCAATTTTGCATGCAATTTCCCCTTCTATTCTCCGTATGGTTTTCAATTCCACACGGCACACCCAATTGTATATTCTCTCAATTTATTTTCCAAAAGTTCTAAAAATAACACCAAAGAAAAGGTTCATATATTTAAGCTTCATCCATTCCTAGCAAGAACCATCATTGCTGGGACAATATCAAAGATGATTTTACGTAACACATACATGGTGACGCAAACCATGAATGTTAAAGCAGCACTGATATGAAGCAGATATGAACACAAACATGCCGATAGCATACAAAGGAAACTATAGAGAACTTGGATTAAAGTTTTTCTTTTTCTTTTTTTAAAGTTCGGTCCTGTCATTGCAGGTATCGAACCTGGGCCTTGTCATTGCGAGCTAATTCGCACTCACTCCTTTCAGCCACAGTCAGTGGCGTAGCCAGAAAATATTACAGGGTGGGTCGATACACAAAATTGGGATGAGCCAGATAAAAAAATAAAAGAAAAATCATATAAATTTTAACTAATTTTTTTCTTTTTAAAAAAAATTACCTTGTAAAAAATAAATTTTCTTTAAAACCGGTTGCCCTCCCCCTCCGTCCGCCATTGGCCATAGCACACATTCCCACATACATGCAACAACCAACATATATATGGGTGGTTTAATGATACACATTAATGAAAGGGATAATTACAAAGATATAATTACAAGAAACTCCAGTTATGTTTCAAAATTACAAATGCCCTCTTATAGTATTACAAACAGCAATTGAGGTTTGTATTTACCTAACAAATACCCCGTCTTGAGGGGTAATTTGTAAGAGAGAAACAAATGTCAACGGGGTGTTAGTAAATTTGATAACTAGGTCTTTCAGTGATTAGGCTAAACCTTGGGGATGTTTTTGTAATTATCCCTTAATTAAATTATCAGAAAAAGAAGCTGCATAGTGATTAGATAAGTTGGGATCTACCAATGAATTTTGCTCATAATTATAAGGGGGCAAAATTAATCTATCAGACCAAGAAGCTGCATGAAAATCGGATGGGATCTTGTATTCCACAATGGTGTTTCATCTCCAATTCTACTGCATTAATGATTGCCACGTGTAAATAAGTTACCATATTTATTTTGAAGCATAAATCAAGCCTAAATTGTGGGTTTTAATATGGTAACTTCTATACACCTGTTAATCATCCGTGCGGTGGAATAGGATATGAAACACCGTTCAAATAGAAGATATCATATGCACGAAAAAATCCACTAATAAGTACATAATTATATCGAGCTAAACCTTGAAATTTGCCTTTCGTTCCAAGATGACTAGTGTAAATTGACATTTTTGCCAATATATACGAGTTAAATGTGGAACAATTTAAACAAATCAGGCTTTCTTTTGTTTAGTAACTCCATTCTACTCCAGTTTTAAGAAGATTACAAAAAAATGGTAACTTCATCCAAGAAAACTTTGGATCCTGATGATGTCCTGAAGGGCAAAATATAGGGATGACAATGGGGCAAGTTGAAACCCGTTTCCATATCAAACCTGTCTGTCGGGGTGGGTTTAGACCGAGGTAAACGGGTCCTGGGTGGGTTCAGGTCTAAAATACAAAATCCGCCCGGTAATTTACTATTATAACATCTTGTAATATTGTATAATTGTACTTTAAATATTTATTTTGAGTATTGTTTGATTACTATTGTAAGATCCTAGTAGTAATTTTAAAAAGAAAATCCTAATAGTAGCTAAATAGTTTTAAAATATAGTTATAATAAGTTCCATAATTACATTTATTTTTTTTGACCTATTGCACTGGATTGCTTTTGAAAATTTGGCCACAAATACAAAAAAATAAATTATTGCAATTCCTAGCAAAATGATTTATTTACTTCAGACTTCAAAGCAACTACTAATGCAGTGTTGGCTTGTGAGTTGTGACCATGGGTGGATCCAAGAGGGCCTCCCAGCCCGCGCACCCCCAAAAAAATTTTATCCAGTTTTTCCTATGGAATAAAAAAATATATATATATATATATATATATATACATAAATACATATATATATATATATATTATTTTTTAAGGGAAAAAAGTTGGGTTAGGGGTAGCCGAGCTGGTTGGCTATGCCCATGCGTGTAGTCTCTAGCTAGGAGTGTGCACGGTACTGGATGATCCGAAGATTTAGAAATCTCAGAACCGTCTCGAAGTTCAGATATCCCAAAATTAAATCTCTAGATCGAACCAAAAAAAGATATAAATGGATGGTGCGAGACGATTCATAGAAACAGAGGTTCAAAGTGAAGAAAATCAGAAAAACTCTACATTTCATTGTCTTGATTCTACTGCAGGTAAAAGGTACAATGGATATGTATACAAAGTCACAACAATCTAAGTCCTAAAATATACAGTTAGTATCATTTACAATAATAGAGAATAATGTAATCCCTTGAGATCTGCAATCACTTTGGTATATATATAAACAAAATATCCTCCTATACTCCCTTCAAGTTGGAGCATGAGGTGTCGAAATGTCCAACTTGGCAAGTAATTGATGAAATTGATCTCGTCCAAGGGCTTTCGTGAAGATATCCGCTAACTGACTTTGTGAAGGAATGGATCGAGTGGTGATGGCCTTTGACTAAAGGTATCTTTGCGAATAAAGTGACAATCTATTTCAATATGTTTTGTGCGTTCATGAAATACTGGATTAGCCACAATATGAATAGTTGCTCGATTATAACAAAATAAAGGAGTTGGTGCAGTACGTTTAACTTGGAGTTCTTCTAAAATGTGTCTCAGCCAAACAACTTCACTAGTAGTAGTTGCCATGGCTCGATATTCAGCTTAAGCGGAAGAACGAGAAACAACAGATTGTTTCTTGGATCGCCATGCGATAGGCGAAGCCCCAAGAAAATGATATAACCTTTTGTTGACTTGCGTGTCATCGGGCAACCTGCCCAATCAGCATCACAATATGTTTGCAATGACAAAGATCCACTGGATGGCAATAGAATACCTTGTCCTGGGGTTCCTTTGAGATATCTTAATACCCTGTAAACAACATCTATATGTGGTTTCTTGGAGCATGCATAAACTGGCAAAGGATATGCACATCATAGCTGATATCTGGACGAGTAAAAGTGAGATAGAGAGATCTCCCAACAAAACAATGATACTTCCCAGGATCAGTGCAAAGATCTCCTGTGTCAAGAGAAAATCTATGTTGATGCTCCATAGGGAAAGAAACTGGTTTACAACCCGTAAGTCCACACTCAGCTATAATATCAAGGACATACTTTCTTTGACTCAACGCAATTCCAGTAGGGGAGCGTGCAACTTTAGCCCCAAGGAAATATTTGAGCTTACCAAGATCCTTGATGTGAAACTTGGCATCTAAACATCGTTTCGCTTGAGAAATGCGATTGAGATCTGTCCCTGTGATAATTATATGATCGACATAAATGAGAATTGCAACAAAATATCCTCCTTGCGAAGAGGTAAACAATGAATAATATGCCATTAATTGTCGAAATCCTATAACAAGAAGATAAGTAGTAAATGTCTCATTCTAATTTCGAGAGGCCTGACAGAGGCCATAAAGAGATTTTTGCAAACAACAGACTCGTTGCTCCCCCTGTTTAGCAAACCCTTAAGGAATCTTCATATAAATTTTCTCCTTCAAGTCTACATACAAAAAGGCGTTATTAACATCAAGTTGGTGTATCTCCCATTTCTTAATTGAGGCAACAACCAATAAGCAGCGAACACTGTCGAGTTTGGCAACCGGAGCAAAAGCCTCATGAAAATTGACACCCTCAATTTGCGTGTATCCTTTTGCGACCAAATGCACTTTGTAGCGCTCAATGCAACCATCAGGACGATGCATAATTTTGTAAACCCATTTAGAATCAATGGCACGTTTTCCAGGTAGCAAAGGTTGTAGAGTCCACGTTTTGTTGGCTTCAAAAAAGCGATTTCTTTAGCCATAACTTCCTTCCAATGTGCATGTTGAACTGCTTGAGAAAAAGAATTTGGCTCATCTATTGAATAGATGGCTGACAAAAAAAATTGTGATTTTGTGAAAATTTAGAGTAAGATATAAAATCAGAGAGTGGATATACCATCGAGTTAGCTGAAGGAGGGGTCGAGAGCGATTGTTTGTCTGTTTGAGCGAGAGAAGAGGGCAATATGTAATCATATCCAGACCATAATTGAGAAACTTGCCGCTGCCTTTTGCTAGGTGAAGCTGGATTTGGTGGTGCGAGGTATGTATATTTATTGGAGAGGATGGCGTTATAGCATGATGTGTATCTTGCTCAAGAGAATTATTCGAGTAATTGATGGAACCTCAATATCATCAGTCGACATTTGAGAAAGAATATTTTCAGACCCAATAAGATTTTGGCCATCTAACTGTTGAAGGTCGTGAACATCGAGGTTAGCTCACCATGTAAAAATGAATTTTCAAACAAACTTGGAGAGATCATATGAGTTTGATCGGTGGTATTTTTAGTTGTCTCGAGCATAAGGAAAAATGTTTTCTAAGAAATCAACATCTCTCGAAACATAAATCTTTTTGCTTTCAAGATCATATATTTTGTACCCTTTTTGTTAAGAGGATATCCGACAAAAATTCCAGGTTTAGACAGTCGCAAACTTGTCTCGTGACTTTCAAAGAACATGCCCATAACAGAGACATCCAAAAGTTCTCAAATGGTCATCTGTTGGAATTTTCCCAAGTAAAACTTCATATGGGGTCGATCTTGTAAACCGAGAGCGGCATGTGATTAATTAGGTAAGTAGTAGTAAGAATGCTTTCTCCCAAAATGATATGGTGATTCTCCCGAAACCTTAGTGCACATGCAACCTCCGGAAGATGCATATGGTTTCTTTCAACAACACCATTTTGTTGTGGGCTATACACATAACTATTTTGGTGTTCCATCCCATGATCGTAATAGTAAGCCAATAAATCTTTGTGAATGAATTCCAAACCATTGTCGGCGCAAGATCTTGACTTTTGAGTTAAATTGCGTACTTACCTAATTGAAAAATTGCAAGAGATATATTTTAGTGTCTGACTTGTATTTCATGAGAAAAACCCAAATAGTGCGGCTAAAGTCATCCACTAAAGTGAGAAAATAATGAGAACGGGAGTGTGATGCAACTATATACAGTCCCATATATCACAATGAAGTAACTCAAATGCATTTGCTATTTTATTCATACTAACTGGAAAAAGGTGATCGTGTTTGGTCGCTCTATAACAAGCATCACAAACAAATGTCTTATTACAATTAGAAATTGACAAGCTAGGCACAAGATAAATACGATTCATAGGGATTTGTCCCAATCGCCGATGCCAAAGACTAGCAGAGTTCGAGTGCTTTGTCGCAAAGGTTTTGTCCCCTTCATTGGCTCCAAATAATGAATGCCATTCCGCTCTTTACCCACTCTAATCACGTGTTAATTTACTAACCGACAATAAATTAAAATAAAAATTTGGAATCCCAAGGACTCGTTCCAAAATTAATCTTTTGCTAAGGGCGACACGACCCAAAGCACTAACACCCATAGTATCACCATTAGAAATTTGACAGGTGGTATATCGGCATGCAGAGACAACATCCGATAAAGTAATATCATGTGTTCCGTACAAGAATCCATCGATTCTTGACTTTACCGTAAAAGTTGGAAACTGCCATATTAGCTGATGGGATACCACTAGTTTCGTTTTGTCCATAAAGAAGAGTGAGTAATTGTTGATATTGTTCAATGCTTAAGCCAGGAATAGGTCCGCCTGAATCATTCATGGTTGTGGCAAGAGCGGTCCTTGAAGATCCTCCAGATTGAAGTTTTCCTCTACCATTGTTACTCTGTTTTGTTTGTTTGTTATTTTTCGTATTCGTTGACGCCAATCAGATGGATATCCCACAATTTTATAACAAAATTCTTTGTTGTGGTTTGTTCTTCCATAGTGTGCACATGGCCGGAATGGGACTCGATTCCCTTCATTGCTCCTTTTTTATTGCATTTCTCTTTTCATAGTCAGTAGAGCAGCAACTTCAGGCATATTAGGGGCTCGATTTGTAGCTACTGTGCGTTGTTTTTCTTCCTGCACAGCAATAGCGTATGCCCTTCCAAGACTTGGTAATGGATCGACGCTTAGAATCTGTGAACGAACTGTGGTATAAGCCTCTTCAAGCCCCATCAAAAATCGAATACTTTTCTTCTTTACGCACTTCTTGCATCTTCTTTCTTCGCTCCACGTTTACATCCACAAGTGCAAACTAGTGTTGGATGGAGCTGTGCAACTCACCCCAAGTAGCATTCAAGTTCCCATAATATGATGCAATTGTTGAATTTTCTTCTTGTGTAAAAAAAGAGCTATGGAGCGTTTTAACTCGTAAACTCTTGGTGCCACCCCTCGAGTGAATCTTTCTTCCAAATCTTGCCATATTTTCCATGTTGTTTCGACATGAACAATGTGTTCTTGTAGCTCTTTGGCTAAAGCATTAGTAAGCCAAGAAAGAACTAGAGCATTACATTGCACCCATGGTTGAAAATTAGGAGAACTAGACTTTGGTTTTTCAATCGCTCCATTAACAAAAACTGCTTTGTTTTTAGAACATAGGGCATTCAAAAAATTACGCCTCCAAGTGAAATAGTAGTCACCACTTTCACTAAGAGGATGTGTAACAAAAATCTGACGAGGGTGATCTGATGAATGTAAATAAAATGGATAAGAAGTGTCAACCATTTTGCTTTGATTGGTTGATGCAGATAGATATTTTGAAAGAAGCAAAAATTTTATTATTGACTCTGCTCTGATACCATGAAGAAAATCAGAAAAACTCTATAATATTTCATTGTCTTGATTCTACTGGTAAAGGTACAACGGGTATATATATACAAAGTCACAACAATCTAAATCCTAAAATAATACAGTTAGTATCAATTAAAATAAAAGAGAATAATGTAATCCTTGAGATCCGCAATCACTTTGGTATATATAGAAACAAAATATCCTCCTATAGATTATTCATAAATAAAACACACGAAAAGGAGAAAGGAAAAATCATTGATAAAATCATTAAACGGTTATAATTTGAATCCTTTTTAGTGCAATCTTCAAAAAACATATTAAAACCATTAGCACAATACCAGTTTAGCTTTTTGATATTTTATATTTAACTTATAAATTAAAAACATTATTTCATATTTAAGTGCTAAATTTTTAATAATCGTAGTTCTAAATATTTCTTTCATGATATAAACTATTCTACATTATTAGTTTAATATCAATTTAATTTATAAATAATTTTTATCTAATTTATATTTAAAAGTATTGATTTTTCTTTTTGGATTTTAACATAATATGTTTCAAAATTACTTTATTTGTATAACTAATAGTAAAAGTCTAGATACGGATGATAAATTTAGTAGCCTCTATTACACAATAATATTCTATAATCTTTGCACATTGTCATGGACTCTTGAATTAGGAAAATATAATTAACTAATAACTTTGATAAATTAATATGAAACAAAAGTTAAGTAAGTTTATAGTCTCTCAAATTCTTCGTTAAATGATTACTCTAGTTTTAAGTGCATTTACTAATCATTTAACTAATTTTCATTCAATTAATTTTCTTGATTAGAGGATGAGTCTATTTATGATCCTTAATAAGCAAAATATCATCAAATTCAACCATTTTCAACAAATCAAATATGATTTTATAATTTTATTTATTGGGTACATTTAAATAAAGCAATATGATGACAACTAATTTTTGGTAAATAATTATTATAATTAATTTGATAATTTTTAGTATTATCTTTTTATATAGTATTGAATTTCAAAAAAATGTACATTTAATTCAATATCAAAATATAAATATGATAAAAATATTATATGTGTATATTTAAAAATTATTTAAAATGCATTGTAGTTTTGGATAATAGAATCGGACGGATATTTGAAAATTTTAACCGAACCATGAAAATTAGATATTTCAGGATGGTTCGGTTCGGGAAAGTAAAAAAGTTAACGAATATTTTTTGTTAAAATATTTTTCGATTTGGATATCTATTCGAGTTCGGTAGTCTCCAAATCTCCCGCAAAACCCCTATCTCTAGCTAATCATTGGAGTACTTTGTAGATGTATATATCATCGGTTTATCTTCCTATGCATTTAGTCCATTATGAGCATGGATTGACTTCTGCATCTGTTTCAAGGTCAATATCAACTCCAGCTGATCAAACTTCACCTTAAGCACAAAAGGTTACTAGTCCAAGTCAACAAGAGTGTTTCGTTTCGTTGGTCGGTTTGACAACTAAGTGATGCCAGGTGTATGCACATAGCATTAATTAAATAGCCAGTCAAGTATATAATGATCACTAGCTATAGCCAGTCAAGTCTACATGATCACGGCCCGTGCTTGTCTCTGCATTCCAGCTTTTTCACGACATCACGCACGGGCTGCCAGATGCGTACACGCACGGTCCGTGCTTAGTTTCGCAACGCAATGATCCTTTCCTATTTTCTTCTTCACGTCTTTGCCTTTCTCACTTTTAAGTAATTCCCGCACATGATCTAAGGCGTAAAAACATAATCACTCGAGTTTTTAGCATTAACACATGAATCAACGATTGATACGGATTTGCAGCTCTCTATATTAAAATGAGTTTTCAGCCTTATAGATAGAAAATAACAAATGTTCATCATTAACCCGTAATGTGAGCTCTCTCTTTGCACGCCTATCAAGGCTTTTGCGGTGTCTCAGGAAAGGACACTCAACTATCGGGGGACGCCGCGATCTTCCTCCATGTCAAGTGTTCGCCTTATTTTTAGCTTCATCGCAAGTGCGGTGTAGTTTATAGAATATGTTAAGCAAGATCGATTCTGTTTGATAAATGGTTTTATCATGATTTTGATGATTTTGTTTTTACACCAAAACAATGTTTTTAAAGGTTGTCCAAATACTCCTAAATGATTTAAAATGGTTTTTAATATTTCCTGAGTATTTCTTCAAGTTTATTTTTGACTAAATTGGACAACGCTTTTAATGATTTTATGTCAAAATGTTTTTACATCAAAACTATGTCCCGAATGTTGTCCTAATACTCCCGATCGGTTTAAAATGTTTTTACTATTTTTGGAGTATTTCTTCAAGTTTATTTTCGATATAAAATTGACAACACTTATGTTTCAGACTCGACCGGTCACCCTAGGGGCAACCCGCACTGTGTTGAGTTTTTGGAAAGCAGAAAAGGCGGGAACAAAACCGAGGGTGGGTGACGGTCGGCCGACCCTAGGGGGCGACCAGTGCCTCGGGCGCCGTAGACGTAAACTGCTTTCTCATTTTTGTCTCCTCGACCGGCGAGCAATGGGGTGACCGGTCGAAGCCTCACGTTGACCGGTCGCCCTATGTAAAATTGCTGCGATATGTTTCAAACTTATTTTCGTGATGACCGGTCGCCTCTATGGTTTGACAAAGAAAAATCGACCGTTTGACACAGACAACTTTCCCTTAATTTGTGGGATGGATTTCTAATGCTCTTTTCTTCAATTGTCTTGCAATTTTTTAAAATTCATGTCCCCAAGAGGAGCCTATCTTGTACAAGACATCTTCTATAAATAGAGGAAGAATTGAAGCAACATAACAAGAGAGAAAACTACAACACAACAAGATACACTCAAGAATACACTTGTTCTTACATTGTCTTATTTCTTGTTGTAATTTGCCTAGCTATTCACTTTCACATTCTTGAGGTCTAGGCTTTTCTTGATTACACTTGCACTCTATTGTATTATCAATTATCGAGTTGTAATCTTGAATTTGGGTTATCATTCAACACAAGATATCCTTGTGAGTGTTCTTGTGGTAAGAACATACTTGGGTGATCTAGGTGTTAGGTGTAAGAAGATTGTGGTAATATTCTTGTTGAGGTGTTGAAGAATTTGGTATTCTTCAAGGTTGAAGATTGTGGTAATCTTCACAATGTGCCGTTGGAGATTGTGGTAATCTTCAAGTGAGATTGTGGTAATCTCAAAGGTGGTGTTGAAGAAGAGTGTGGTGCTCTTCAAGGTGTTGTTGTAAGTTGGCGTTGTATTAATTTTTGGTAAATTAATAGAATATTTTTTCTTTTTGAAATCCATCCCGGATATACTGGGGTGGTAGAGGATTAGGCCCTAGGTGGGTTGAACCTTTTTAAATCGACGTGTGTTGTTTACATTTCGCACCTTTATTATTGTCTTTGAGCATTCGGTTCGAAAAAGAGGGTAAAATCGAAAAGATGGAGATAATCTATTCACCCCCCTCTAGATTATCGTAGCCTCTTGGACTTGCAAGTGGTATCAAAGCCAAACTCTTTGGCAAGCTCGTTTCACATCGTGAGTGAAGAGGAACGATCGTCAGCTACGAACGAAGCTCATCTTTCCGGCACCTCCACCACCAAGCCACCACTATTTGATTCCAAAAATTTTATATTTTGGAAAGAAAGAATGGAATGTTATCTACAAGGTTGCGGGTTCGATATTTGGAACATCGTCATAAATGGAGAATCTATTTCGATGATAGACACACCACACACCTCCAAAGGCTTCAAAGAGCTCAATGATGAAGAGAAGAAAATCATCTCCTTAAACGTTAAAACTCTCAATATTTTGTATTGTTCATTTACTAATTTGGTATATGAACATATTGTAGGGATTCGATCGGCTCATGGAGTATGACAAAAATTAGAAGCCATTCATGAATTATATGCAAATGATAGGGGCAACTCAAAAGCATCTACTTCTCAAAGGGATACAATGTCAAATCTAAGGAACAAGCCTCTTACAACTTCCAACTATGAAGAAGTTGAACATTGTCTTATGGGCATCGAAGAAGATAACGAGATATGTCTCAAACCCTCTACTTCCTATGATATTGTTATACAAAATGATTATAGTGATTTGCAAAATGATTTTGATGATCTTCAAAATGAATTCCAAAGCTTGCTTGTTAAATACAAAAATTTGAAAAAGGAATTCAATGTTTTGAAAAATGATAAGGATAGTTTATTTACTTCCTATGAATCACTATCATGTGATCACACCACCACACTTGACAAGGTTAGAAACCTTGAAAAAGAAAATAGTACTCTAGTTGAGAATATTGAAGGCGTGAAAAATGACTTATCTAAATCCAACTTGAGTACCAATGATATGACCGATATTATTGATTATTGTGATAATTCGAAACTAGAACTTGATCATAAGCTTAATGATGTCAATCATATGAAAAAGAATCAAGTCTCTAAGCATGTTGGTCATTATACTTCTAGAATTATTACTTGCTTTTATTGCGAAAAAAGGGTCATACGGCTAATACTTGTCGGGCTAGAAATAGCTCTAATCATTATTGGAGACCTAAAAGTCTCAAAGCTAATCCTAAAGGACCCAAACACTTGAGGGTACCACAAAATAATGTTGTATTAGGTACCCGGTGAAATAATGATCGGAAAAAAGTTATACCGCTAAGAAGACATCAAATGACCGCGTCATTTGATCAAAGAAGGAGAAAACATTTTCAACAAAGCCAATTTCCAAGAAGAGGATATAATCAAAAATGGGAAGAACACAATCCTTGGAAATGGCAAAGGCATCATCAACAAGATGATTTTCAAAGAAGAAGAGACCATCAACAATGGGAAGGTAACAAACCTTGGAAATGGAGTAATCAAAGAAGCCATCATCAACAAAGTGACTTCTCAAGGGGAAGATATCATCAACAATGGGAAAGACACAACCCATGGAAACAGCGTAATTGGTAAACCGTATCTCCCCATTTAAATATGCATTTTATTTTATTTCTATGCATGTTTTTATTTGTGTCTTAATTGCAAAATGAGTTTTCATGTATTTTAATTAAGGTCTTCAAAACTTATTTGTATTTTTTAAAAACTTTTTGAAAAAGGAGACCTTACATGTTGTTTTTAAAACTCTTGTACATTTTTGTAGACTAAAGTGTATTATCATCTCTTATGGATTTTTTATGGCATGAGCTTACTTGAGATATCTCTTAGCCTACACTCTTATCATTATGACTTGTGCTAGATTTGTTTTAAGAATTATGTAGGATTTACATATTTTCACAAATGGCCATTTACGTCATTATTTGTCAAGAAAGGCATAAATTATCGAGGTACGTTTACTTGTGTTATTCTTACTCTTATAGACTCGATATATGTATTGCCATGTGCCTATGTGCTTGTTTTTCATAGTATTTCATACAAGTGCCATTAAGAGGATTTTTAGATTCTTTGAAAGGCACTATTCGATATTTGATTGCACATATTTGCTTTGTCAACTTTTGTTCAAATACTTCTTTTAAATGAGGTCTCAACTATATGCTATCGGATTTTCAAATTTCAAAAGAGACCTTTTGTAGCTTTCTTAAGCTTATTTGAACCTGCATGATTTATTAGACTCTTGATAATCTTCTAAATGCATAGTATGTGTTTCTTGCTTCATGGTCTATATATATAGTGTCTATTTCTACTATGCTCTTATGCAAGATATTTTCGTGATTGATGATTGAGGCATGTTTTTACACTTGGGCTATGTTTTCTTGCTTATATAAGCGATGGCGGTAATGAGTTTGTTAAGTTGTGTAGATGAGAAATGAAGTACTCCAAATATTAGTTACCTCAAAATATTTGGATGTAAATATTCTATTATGAACACCTTAGATCAATTGGATGCCCTATGATGATAGTGATGAAGAAGACAAAATGGGGATTTCGGAACAAACTCGATGACCAAGGCAACATTGGCCGAACTAAGGCGAGGTTAGTAGCTTGAAGGTATTTTCAAGAAGAAGGTAATTAATTTTGATGTAACATTTGCACTCATAGCACATTTAGTAGCTATTTACATTTTACTTGCCCATTCTTGTTTTAAGAAAATTTCAAGCTTTACCAAATGGATGTTAAATCCAACTTTCTAAATGATTTTATTCAAATATAAGTCTATCGGAGTTTAAAATTTTAGGCCAAATGATTTTTATAAAAGGCCTTGTACGGTTGATAGACTTAGCTATTTTTGCAAAATGATTTTACAAAAGGTAACGTTGATACTACACTTCTTGTTTTGAAAAAGGGCAAGGTTGTTTACTTGTGCAAATTTATGTTAAGAATATTTTTGGTGCTACTAATGAATATTTGTGCAAGATATGTTTTTCTAAGTTGATACTAAGTGAGCTTGAGATGAGCATGATGAGGGAGCTCAATTTCTTGATTGGACTACAAATTATTCAATGCCAAGAAGATGGTTATATTTCAAAAGAACTCTTGAAGGAGTTAAGCATTGAAGAAAGAAGAACCATCTCAACCTCTATGGCTAAAGATTGACAAAGGTTGAGAAAGGCATATCGGCCGACAAACAAATTCGAGGTATGTTTTCTTGTATTATTCCTATAGACTCGACATTCCATATGCCTTATGTCTATATGCTCGACTTCAAAAACTATCCCAGCGAATGTCATTAAAGTGCCGTTAAAAGAAATTTTCAAATATTTGAAAGGCACTTCTTCTTATGACTTGTTGTATCCAAAGCTTTAAAACGTTCTTATTTTTTGGGATAACAAGTCCGGTCAAAATTATTCAAACTATGGTTCGTCATAACCGAACTAAACATATTGAGATTCGATATAATTGTTAAGGGATTGCATGTTTTAACAAAAACTTGAGATGTGTTTAATTCCGTCTCAAGGATAACTCGCGGACCTTTTAATCATTTACCGCCGAGTATTTTACCTCATTTCGAGCTTGATTATGACATAATGTATATTGAATGAGGTCTACGTTTGCATTTTGCACGTTCTTAAAACTTAGAGGCGAAAAATCGATTTTTTGGATCAAACTTCGAATTTTGAGACAGAACTCAAACAGTGGGCTGACTGGGGCAAGGCCAACCGGTCGCCCATGCCGTCGACCGGTCGCCCTTGCCCATGACCGGTCGCCCTAAGGGATTTTTTGGTTAAAAATGGTTATGTTTTCCAGACTTAGCATTTTTGGCTTTTTGGTTCATTTTTTCGTCCCCTTTGCAAATTTCACACACAATTCACTTCAAATGAGTTTTGATGCATGGATTATATATTTTGGGGACTACCTAGCTCGGTTATCATCATTGATGCTCATCTTTACCGATTGAATGGTAAGAATTTCACTCTCTTTAGCTCAATTGGGTTGAACCCTTGAGTTTGTGGCTTATATGTATTTTTCTTGATGAAATTCATATATTTTTGTGATGAGCTTATTGATTGTTGATGAATGATATTTGTTAAATTGCATTTGGTGATAAAAAAAAAAACTTGGCTTGATTACTATTATAAGGGCTATATATATCATTTTCTAATTTTGACGCCCGCCAAGTGTTCGATAAAATGTTTCAATGAAAAATTCATCACTTACATGATTCTCTTGTTTTCAAAAGTCTTATATATTTATAGAGATCATGTTTTTCTTATCAAACGAGTTTTCATAAGCTTCTTCAAGTCGTATGATTCGACTTTTACCTCCTTATTTGGTTTATAAGCTTTAATGTTCAAATAGCTCGATACATCGGTTTTGTTGAGCACTTTGATATAAATATATGATGTATTTATCGTGCTAACATTCTTTTTGATGATTCCAAAGGGGGAGAAACAGGTTATAAGCTCTTTAGCTCAAAGAAGCTAAAATAAGCTTAACAAAAAAAAAAAGCTATAAGCTATGGCTTCATAAAGCCATAAGTTGTGGATCATATTTAGTCCACTTGGTGCATTATGGTTATGTATGAATCATGGTCCATTGGTTGTAGTATGGACTTATATTTGTTTCTAATGATGTCTCTTTGATAGGGGAAGCTTTTAAGTTATTGATACTTAAACTCAATATTGAAAAGCTAAGCCTTTAGCTTATGTTGAAGTTGCTTCTATATTACTTTTGTTGTGCATGTTGATAGGGGGAGCATCTGCTATATGTGTTTGAATATCTCTACTCCCATCCTTGCGTTTATATTGCGCGGAATGTTGTCGCTCTCAACGGATATTCATTTTTGACCGGAAAACTTGTTTTTGTTTTCAAAATCGCCTCTCAAAATTGTTTTATTTTCAAAATCGGTCTTGTTGAATTGTTTTGGTTTGTAATCATCAAAAATGGGGAGATTGTTTGATAAATGGTTTTATCATGATTTTGATGATTTTGTTTTTACACCAAAACAATGTTTTTAAAGGTTGTCCAAATACTCCTAAATGATTTAAAATGGTTTTTAATATTTCCCGGAGTATTTCTTCAAGTTTATTTTTGACTAAATTGGACAACGCTTTTAATGATTTTATGTCAAAATGTTTTTACATCAAAACTATGTCCCTGAATGTTGTCCTAATACGCCCGATCGGTTTAAAATGTTTTTACTATTTTTCGGAGTATTTCTTGAAGTTTATTTTCGATATAAAATTGGACAACACTTATGTTTCAGGCTCGACCGGTCGCCCTATAGGGCAACCCGTACCTGTGTTGAGTTTTGGAACAGAAAAAAGGACGAGAACGAAATTGAGGGGGGCGACCGGTCGACCCGGAGGTCGACCGGTGAGGGCGACCCGGAGGTCGACCGGTGAGGGCGACCGGTCGATCCGGAGATCGACCGGTGAGGGCGACCGGTGCCTCGGGCGCCGTAGAACATAAACTTCTGTTTCTCATTTTTTGTCTCCCTCGACCAATTTGAGCAATGGGGTGACCGGTCGAAGCCTACGTCGACCGGTCGCCCTATGTAAAATTGCTACGATATGTTTCAAACTTCTATTTCTGTGCGACCGGTCGCCTATGGTTTGACAGCAAAAATCTGACCGTTTGACAGCAGACAACTTTCCCTTAATTTGTGGGATGGATTTCTAACAGCTCTTTTCTTCAATTGTCTTGCAATTTTTTACAGAATTCATGTCCCCAAGAGGAGCCTATCTTGTACAAGACATCTTCTATAAATAGAGGAAGAATTGAAGCAACATAACAAGAGAGAAAACTACAACACAACAAGATACACTCAAGAATACACTTGTTCTTACATTGTCTTATTTCTTGTTGTAATTTGCCTAGCTATTCACTTTCACATTCTTGATGTCTAGGCTTTTCTTGATTACACTTGCACTCTATTGTATTATCAATTATCGAGTTGTAATCTTGAATTTGAGTTATCATTCAACACAAGATATCCTTGTGAGTGTTCTTGTGGTAAGAACATACTTGGGTGATCTAGGTGTTAGGTGTAATAAGATTGTGGTAATATTCTTGTTGAGGTGTTGAAGAATTTCGTATTCTTCAAGGTTGAAGATTGTGGTAATCTTCACAAGGTGCCGTTGGAGATTGTGGTAATCTTCAAGTGAGATTGTGATAATCTCAAAGGTGGTGTTGAAGAAGAGTGTGGTGCTCTTCAAGGTGTTGTTGTAAGTTGGTGTTGTATTAATTTTTGGTAAATTAATAAAATCTTTTTTTTTTGAAATTCATCCCGGATATACTGGGGTGGTAGAGGATTAGGCCCTAGGTGGGTTGAACCTCTTTAAATCGACGTGTGTTGTTTACATTCCGCACTTTTATTATTGTCTTTGAGCATTCGGTTCGAAAAAGAGGGTAAAATCGAAAAGATGGAGATAATCTATTCACCCACCTCTAGATTATCGTAGCCGTTTGGACTTACAGTATACACAGAGACTAATAAATTAGTGTACTAATTATTGAGATCAAAATAGTCTTATATTTATTTAGACGATCGAAGTTGGATGATTGTTGTGGAAGTAAAGACAAGAATAACCACAAAAATACAAGATACTAATAATAATAGAATTACCAAGAGAATGAAATGGATTCCCGGGTTATGGTTTCAATTAATATCTCTCTTATTGTCCGAATTAATCAAAGCCAAAGTTATTATCAATATACCTAAAAGACGATCACAACGGTATTTTATCCTCCCTCTCGAGATGTATATAAAAAGTGGATTGAAATATATATGCTAGCATCTCTAGTCAACAATAGATATACAACCCCCAAAAGCACCAAAGATCAAATGCCCTCACAATATCACAAACCTCTCGATTATGCAATATTCGTGTCAAGTACCCAAGATCTAGTATTGAAGCTCATCTCTCGAATTATGAATCAATACATCAAAATATGTTAAATCATTGGCCAAGTGATAAAACAAGAATAAGAACAAAATACTCAAATAGGCTTCTAGATAATAACTTCAATTAAGATTAAAACATTCTACAAAAGTTCAATTAATCTACTTCTAAAACCCAGAAATCACAAGAAGTTTAGCTACTCATTACAAATAAACAATTCATAGACAAATTATTCATATTCATGACAAGCTAAAATGAAATATTGAAATACAAAGAATGAGAAAACTTAGGGAAAGTAGATAATCTCTCGATAAATCTTTGATCCTTAAGCTCCGATGTGACCCGATTCTTCCCTTGATTCTTCCTTTATGAAGTTGATGTTTTCTTGTGTTCTTGGGTATATTCCTAGACTTTCCTCTCCCTGTGTGCGACCCCAAAACTGGTATTTATACCCTTTTGAAAAGCCTAGGGCAAAGTGCTATCAGATTTGGACATTCCAGCGTAGACGCACGGGTTCTACGCCTCATGCACGACTTGGTCGTGTGCCAGGCCGTAGGCACTTTTTGTTCACCAACTGACGCACGGATCGTGTGTCGACACACACTGTTGCCCGTGCATCACACCGTAGGCATTGGCTGAAGCTGTAGTGGCACAAAGGTTGTGTGCCGACGCACGACCTAGTCGTGCGCCCCTGCGAAGGCTCAGTTCTGCTCCGTGTGTTGCCTTTTCTTGCCCGGTTTACCCGACTTCTTCTCGTTTTGGCTTCCAACTAGGTGTATACGCTCGATTGTTGATGATTCTACATCGCAATGCTCGTATTTGCCACAAAATCACTCCAAATATCGTTAAATTCCTACAAAATGAGCAAAGCGTAATACCTTTTCCACAAAGAGCGAATATATACCATTTCATATGAGTTATTGCATGTTTATTAACAATTATAGCCTTAATTATACCCCAAAATCCATGCAAAACTCACACTAATCAAACCCCAAACTTAAACTGCTGACCGTCGTGGTCAACGCTTTTAAAATCAAGACAAAACATAACTGGGAGGAATGAAAAGTAAAACGCACAAACAACTACATAAAATTCGTATTGTTCATCATAGGTATCAAGCAACAAATAAACAAAGCCTCAAATATCTAACATAGAACATACATCAAAGAAACCATGGTAAATGCTATGAATTACGCCTCACAAAGATCAAGTGTATACTCTCATCTCGAATGAATATAGGACGTGTTTGCGCTCAAATCAATTCAATGTTGCAGAACTACCATAGTCTTGCAAATCATTCCATATCTTCGCCACTAGAATGTATGCACTTTGTGAATCAAAAAAGATTTTCTCTTTTGGTTGTAATGAAGGCTCTTAGGTTAGGGTATGAAATTATGGATAAAGTGACTCAAACTCAAGTGTATAGACCGGTGAGCATATCAACTATCTACATTAAAGCCCAATATGCTACTCCAATCATCCCGCATTTTCATCAACTTTTCAACTCTCCATCCCCTTTTTCTTTTGTAAAACTCAAAAATTCTTCACCTCACATTACATTCCTTAGCCCCCAAGTTCATTTGTATAAAATTCCCTCATAAAGTCGATTTGTTTTAACTCTTTTATGAGTGATCATCTTTTCTTTTCGCCTCTTTTTCTTTCTCTTTTGTTTCCATCAACCAACTCTAACACTACCTTCTAAAATTTTGATTTCACCCATTCAACATCATTCAATCCCTTTACTCAAATAATATACGCTCAAGTGTAGGGTTACAAATTTATCAAGTTAATGCTTGAATCGTGGCTATCAATAAAAATAGGCAATAGGCTCAAGTTGGCTAACTAGGAGTTTCAAAAGATTAGGTAAGCAAAAGGCTTGAAAGGCTAACAAAAATGGCCTTTAATCATGTTCACAAATCAGATACAACACGTGGCCTTGACAGAGATACCAAAGCAAGTTCTAGAATTCAAAACAACATGAATGATCTGTTCGTAGGTCCCAAGGGGTGTGAAGTAAGGTTTAGAAGGGCGGTTGAATAAACCTTACCAAATTTTCGATTTTAGTCCTTTTAAAATTACAACAGAGTTGACTCAAACATCTGTGTCCTTGAGGGATAACTAAGTTGGTTATTTAGCTAAGTTAGCCACTCAACAGACTCGATAGAGCTATTGATAGAATAACTTGGATGTTTAACCCCAAACTTAACTTGGTCTGGTTTGGTTTTATCGTGAAAACTTAACACCCTTTGATTTTTTTTAGGTTTGATTTAAACGCTTGTTTTTAACGCTTAGTTAATTATCAGTTGGATAGCAAATGTGAATGTATCAGCAGATATGAAATAAATATGCAGAAATATAAATATGCTAAAAGTAAATGAGACAAATATTTTTATAGAGGTTCTAAGATGGGGTAATTCTTCTAATCCTCTCTTCTCCAACTCCTGGAGGAATCCACTAAGTAACAGATCAATTTACAAAGTGGTGAACAGTCTGGAGATAGCCTTGATCACACAACTGGCTTCTCTTGCGACTTAGCTTCTTCACAGGGCAGCTGCCTTGCTACTTCAGCTCACTTTTCCAGTTCTTGGATTTAATCATGAAGCCCTCCAACAAACTTGATACTGTTCGACTTTGAACCTTCCTACAATCCACGCTTGGAAAATAGACCCCTTTTGATTCTTCAAAAGTTTTCTCTTCAATAGATTTGAAGTTTTCTTTCCTTCATAGCGTGTGTTGGATCAGTTTCCTTCGAGTTTCAGGCTTGACGATTTGCTTGAATATAAAAGAGAATATTGCAGGTTATTGCTTGAATATTGCTTGCTTGTTCGTGGTTCATGTAACCTTTTCTCAATAAATTCCTCAGCCTTTTATAGTGCACTTTTGAAATTTTTCCCGTTGAAGTGATAGGCTAATTTTAAAAAGTCACTTGTGTTCGTTAGCTTGTCATGTCTACAGTCCTTGATGTTGACATTTCCTCGTATTAAATATCTTGCAGCATTGCAGATTATCTGACACACAGTGCAGTATTTCTCATTGGTTTATTCCTTTTGCACAAATCTGGGACTAACACTTTACACCTGATAGCTTTGACATGTTGTTATTTTGAGTAACATTCTTGACTTTAATCAATGGATCTAAGTCAGTTGTCTTGAGTAGACTACTGTCTTTACCCCAGGTGACTCAGTCAGCTTCCAGTCATTGGATGACTTAACTGTCATTTCAACTTTGAGACTTGGCTTCTTGAGATAACTTGACTGACCCTTCTTACAGTTTTTCCTCAGCTGACACTCCTTCAGTCGAGTCCTTGACTTCCTTCTTGGCCATACTCGGTGACACACAACGTGAGTCTTCAATCTAGTCCGCAGTTGACTTCTTGTATTCCTTGGCATAGCTGACTTGACTCAACTTTTCCAGCCCTATCTATTACAATACAAATTATAAGAAAAATAGGGTGCCAACTTCCTAGTTTAAGTTTTACATGGTATCATCAAAATCTCTATTTAATAAATTTCCTAATAATTTCCCCCTTTTTGATGATGCCAAAATTTAAAAAAATTCACCAAAACATAAATAGAAAAGATACATACATACAATGCAGTAACAAAGAATGTATGCTTTAAAATAGATCGTTTTATTGATCATATCATTCTTATCCTTTACAAAGCTGTTTACATTTGGTATCGTGAGCATTTCAGATCGTCTGCAATATACATGCATCTAAGCTAAGATACAAGAATACATACATAGTGAAAAATTAAGGTGGGAAATCACTAAGTATATTCTAGGTGACTTACATGAATGTATTTACAATAGTAATACATGAACGGGTTCGTAATAACACTTCAACGCCTTTGCCGCTTTCTTCATCTTTCTTCTTGACTCTCCTTCGCTCCTCGTCGTCATAAGTTCTTTTCCTCTTTTTCTTTTCTTCTTCTCTTTTTTTCTTCTTTTCATAGGCGCATTCGGAAGCATCATCCCTTTGCTTCCTCGCGATCCATTCTCGGTTCTGTAGGTCCCAAAGGGTGTGAGAGTAAGGTTTAGAAGGGGGGTTGAATAAACCTTACTAACTTTTCGATTTAGTCCTTTTAAAAGTTGAGTTAATACTTCTGACTAAGTCCTTGATGGGCGGCTAAGTTAGTTAATCAACAGAGTTAGCCACTCACGGACGGACCGAGTTGTTGATAGAATAACTCAACTGTTTTGACTAAAGACTTAACTCAACTGTGATAAGTTTTCAGCGGAAGACTTAACACCCTTGAATTTGGTTTAAGTTTGTTTTAATACTTGGTTTTAGCACTTTATTAATTATCAATTGGACAACAAATTTATCAGCAGATATTAAAGTAATGTGCAGAAAATAAATTGCTGAAATGTAAATGACACAATAAATTTTATAGAGGTTCGAAGATGGGGTAATTCTTCTAATCCTCTCTTCTCCAACTCCTGGAGGAATCCACTAAGTATTGATCCGTGTACAAAGTGGTAATCAGTCCCGATGCAAGTCTTGATCACACTGACTAACTTGATCCTTTGGGACTCGATGCCCGAGATGCCTTGGTCTGGTGCACCGGCTTCTCGACGACTCGGCCTTCTTCTTCTTCAGGGCATTTTGCTTTGCTACTACAGCCCACTTGCTCAAGGTTCTTGGATTTGATCACGAAGCCCTCCAAAAACTTGAGATTGGTTCGACCTTGAACCTTTCTACAATCCTCCTTGGAATGTAGACCCCTTTGTTTCTTCAAATGTTTCCTCTTCAACTGATTGAAGTTGTCTTTCCTTCACAGGTGAGTGTTGGATTGATTTCCTTCGTAGTGTAGGCTTGAGGATTGAACTTGAATGACTTGAGTAGGTTATAGTTTGAATAATAGCTTGAAAGTTTCAGGTAACAAGGTAACCTTTTCTCAAAGTGATTCCTCAGCCTTTTATAGTGTTCTTTTGAAAATCTGCCCGTTGAAGCGATATGCTAATTTTCAAAAGACACTTGTGGTCGTTGGCTTGTATTGTTGCAGTCCTTGAAATTGACATTTCCTCGTATTGAATGAGTCTTCAGCTTTTCAGAGTTCTGACATAGGTACAGTGCTTCCCATTGGTTTATTCCTTTTGCACGCTTCTGGGACTGAGCACTTTAAGAAAGACAGTATGGAAGTATTACTTGTTTAAGTAATTTTCTTGACTTCTGTGCAACGGACCTCTTTCAGTTGTCTCGACTTGACTGCATTTCCTTAATTTCCCCAGATGACTTCGAGTCAGCTTCCAATAATTGGATGACTCATCTGTCACTTCAACTTGAGACTTGACTATCTTGAGTTGACTTGACTGACACTTCACTCACCGTGCATCTCACGCTTTGCTCCTTGATCGAGTTCTGTCTTCTTTTCCTTGCCACACTCAGCTGCCTCACAGCGGAGTCTTCCTTCTAGTCTCTAGTTGACTTTTTGCATGTTAAGGCATAGCTGACTTAACTCAGCTGAACCAGCCCTATCTATTACAATACAAATTATAACAAAAATGGGGTGCCAACTTTCTATTCTCAGTTTTACATGGCATTCATCAAAATCTAAACATTAATTTCCCAACAGGTTCTGCCTCTCATTTTCTTCTTCTTGTCTTCTTACTGCTTCAGCGTTATTCCTCTTCACTTCTAGGTTGGCAAGGTAGTCGTGTCCAGCCCAGTAGATCAGGCCTTTCTTGTCAAGATCTACATATTCAACGTCCTTGGGTTTTGGTCGAGATAGGGAACCTCTTCCACCACCACTTCTTCCTCTACCTGACTCAACTCTCCCTCTACCTCTGGGTGTGTACTGCACGGGAGTCTTTTGCTTTCCAGCTGAGTGACTGATGGAAGACTGCTGCTTTTCAGCTTCATCACACAAGGCTAAACCTTTCTCCCAATACAAATCCCAGACTTGGGCCAATGCCATTCCTTGGAAATAGCCTTCTGATTCAGGAGTCTTAAACTCCTCGATAGATCTAGGCAGTTCCATTATCAGGTATTGCATCTTGACCCTTCCCGGCTGAAATACCACCAAATTGTCTCATCATGTTCTAAACGCGAGCATCCTATTTTTCAGTTAACTCCGCAAACTCTGCTTTAATAATCTTCCATTTCTCTGCCATTGGCACAACATCATGCTCGATTGGTAGAGTCACAGGGAGTTTGCTGACGATGGAGGTAGTAATATGACATTGTTGAGGGGTTTCAGCTAACATGAAAGTCATATCCTTCGAACTTTCCCCCTCAGCTGCTTTACCCTTCTTCACAGCTGCATCTTTTTCTCAAATGCATCTTTCTTCTATTTTTCTTCTTTCAATCCTTTTAGGGACTTCTCTTCCCCCTTTTTGGCATCATCAAAGGAAAGAGGGACCCTAGGGAACATGCTTCCAAGGAGAAAGTTTAGTCTGTTAATCGTGGAATCGTGCTTAGATTATGCTGCATCAGATGCGGTTCGAATCTCCGATCGAATTTCCTTAGACTCGGCTCTCATTGTCTTCATTTCAGCCATGAGAAGGCTGAATTTGTCATTCATGGCATTCTCATGTCTTAGAATTTCATTCTTGTGAAAGTGTTGCAACAACTCCATATCATTTTTGTGAGACTGTGTAATTCTTTCAATGTAGTCCTTCATCCTCTGCCTGATCATGGAGTTATCAGCACTCCATACAAGCATTCTTCCATATAAAGCTTTGAAATAATGTACTTGCTCGATTCTCATTACAGTCTACTGCTGGGTCCATTCCCGAATTCGCACCACGATCCCTCTCAAGTCTACCGTGAGAGTGGCATCGCGATTGCCCGGGCGTAAATCCAGTGAGGTCTGGTGTCGTTCAATCTTCTCAATCTCCTCACACAGCTTCTTGAAGACTTCACGAATTTTAGTGGTCTCGCCCGATTCAGCTGCCGGCCACTCTATGTTGAAATCAAAGTCTACTGGAATAATCGTGTCGGTGGGAATGATAGGATATTTTCTTACATGATATTTCCTTTGTTCAACAGTTGTCTCTTCCATAAAGTTAGGCAGGTTCAGGGTGAAGGGAAACATGTCTTGGAACGCATCATCGTGCACATAGGGAATCTCTGGGTCTCGGCCCTTCGTTTCCTTCCCTTGTTGTGGTTGAGTGGATTTAGCTCTCGATGCCTCTGCTGCGGCAACTTCATCGGCAATGTTCCCAGCTGTGTGAGCCTATGACGGAGCTGATGGAGTCGTTACTGCTATAGTTGTGGAAGCCTGTGCAGATGACTCGGTTCCAGCTGGGGCATTTATGATGTGTTGCCCAGCTGACTGAGCCTCAGCTATCTTAACCGCTTCTTCGGTCTCAATAGACTTTTCTAAATGAATTACCTCTTTCTCGACTGTATCATCAGTGTCATCAGATGATGATGAGACTTATGGAGTTGGCTCATCATCAAACTTGAACTTTTTGCGAGCCGTTTTCTCACTGATTTGGCTCTTAGTTTTGAGAACATCCTCAGCTAGGTCCGTAGGATTTGCAAGGGAAGTGGACTCAGCTTCATTTTCTGATCCCAAGAATGATGTATATATGTTCTCCTAGGAGTCCTTAAGAGCGCTTATCATATCTTCTGCATCAGTGCTGTTTAGTGGAGGAATGTTCTGTGCTTCTTGACCTTTGCCCAGGGAAGTCTCAACCTTCCTTGGGCCTTCAACACCCCCAGCAAACTCAACTACTATGAGGCCTTCTGTGTTCCCTTCAACAATATCAACTGTCTTAGGGTCTTCGACAATGGCATCCATAGGAGTCTCAACTCCTTGGATTGCACTTTCTGTGCCCAGAGTGTTAACTCTCGGGGCACTACCATCCTTTGCCTCGGCTGCATCAGCAGTGTTATTGGCCTTCAGAGCAGTGGACATTTCAGCTGAGATAGAGTCAATTGTTCGAGCTTTGTCAATATCACTCTGCTGTTGTTCACTTTCTTTCTTAGCTTCGCCTCCTTGCTTCGAAGTTGAGTCTCCCACAGCAACCTCCAACCCTACTGTGGTGGAGAGAGTTTCCCCCTCAGCTGGCTCACCAGCTGAGTGACTGATTGTGTGGGGTCACTCTTTTTCAGAGACGTGCCTTTTTCCGTTGAGTGCTCAGCCGCCGAGGCAGGTGTGAGAACACCTTCTACAGGGGTTGGCTCAGCTTGGGTGCCCAATTTCCCAGCTTCATCGCCATCTCCCTTGGAGCCATCCTCTGATTGCACAGGGGATGTGGCTGCAGTAATGTTCGATGCAATCTGCTGTACCACTCCCAGAGGATCAATTTGCAGAAGAGATTGTGAGGATTCTCCTGGGCCTTCAAACAGACGCTGCTCGTGCATGGCTCTGGATTCCCTTAAAGCCTGCTACATATCTGACTTCTCGACTACAGCAGTGGGATCCATATTCTAATCATTTTCTGAGCGCACATTAAGATGCGTGTGAGTGTGATCTGGAGAGCTTGTAAATTCGCCTTACTTTTAGCTTCACCGCAAGTGCACGATGTAGTTTATAGAATAGGGTAAGCAATGTCGTATCCACAGAGACTAATAAATTAGTGTACTAATTATTGAGATCGAAATAGTCTTATCTTTATTTAGAAGATCGAAATTGGATGATTGTTGTGGAAGTAAAGACAAGAATAACCACAAAATACAAGATACTAATAATAATGGAATTATCAAGAGAATGAAATGGATTCCTGGGTTATGGTTTCAATTAATATCTCTCTTATTGTCCGAATTAATCAAAGCCAAAGTTATTATCAATATACCTATAAGACGATCACAACGGTATTTTATTCTCCCTCTCGAGATGTATATAAAAAGTAGATTGAAATATCTATGCTTGCATATCTACTCAACAATAGATATACAACTCCCAAAAGCACTAAAAATCAAATGCCCTCACAATATCACAAACCTCTCGATTATGCAATATTCGTGTCAGGTACTCAAGATCTAGTATTGAAGCTCATCTATCGGATTATGAATCAATACATCAAAACATGTTAAATCATTGGCCAAGTGATAAAACAAGAATAGGAACAAAGTACTCAAATAAGCTTCTACATAATAATTTCAATTAAGATTAAAACATTCAACAAGAGTTCAATTAATCTACTTCCAAAACCCGGAAATCACAAGAAGTTTCGCTACTCATTACAAATAAACAATTCATAGATAAATTATTCATATTCATGACAAGCTAAAATGAAAGATTGAAATACAAAATGAGAAAACTTAGGGAAAGTGGATAATCTCTCGATAAATCTTCGATCCTTAAGCTCCGATGTGACCAAATTCTTCCCCTTATTCTTCCTTGATGAAGTTGATGTTTTCTTGTATTCTTGGGTATATTCCAAGACTTTCCTCTCCCAGTGTGCGCCCCCAAAAGTGGTATTTATACATTTTGAAAAGCCTAGGGTAAAGTGATGTCAGATTTGGACATTCTAGTGCAGACGCACGGGTCGTGTGCTAGGCCGTAAGCACTTTTTGTTCACCAACTGATGCACGGGTCGTGTGCATAGACACACGCCCTGCCCGTGCGTCACACTGTAGGCATTGGCTGAAGCTGTAGTGGCACACGGGTCATGTGCCAACGCACGACCTGGTCATGCGCCCCTGCGAAGGCTCAGTTCTACTCCGTGTGTTGCCTTTTCTTGCCCGGTTTATCCGCCTTCTTCTCGTTTTGGTTTCCAACTAGGTGTATATGATAAGGGTCTTTTTATGCACGTTTTATGTGTATATTTGAGTAGAATTCGAGTTATTTTATTGTTAGTTTTGTAAATTTTTGATTGTACATAGTTCATATTACTCCGAGGTGCTTTTATTGATGTAGATTGACCATTCGGGGCTAATTTTGGTGAATTTCGGACCATGGATTCATGTCAAAACATACCGGGGAGTTTAAGGATGCAAAAACGCTCGAAATTCCAAGCCAAACGCGTCATTTCGGGGCCTTTTTGGTCCAACACGGGCAGGGGGTGTCGGGCAACACGGCCGTGTTCACGGAGCCAAAAACTCGAATTTTTTGCACAAAACAGCCTCAACACGGCCTGGCCGTGTTCCCAACACTGGCCGTGTCAGAACACGGCCTGGGCCGTGTTGGGAAGCACGACCATGTCAGCCGTGAGTTCCTACACAATTAAACAGCACGGCATGGCCGTGTCGGGCAACATGGCCGTGTCCGGGACCTCTTTTTGCAACTTTTCTTTGCGGAATTTGGGGAAATCTCACCAACCAACCCATTTTGGCCACTTTTGTACACCCTATTTTGCTGAAACATGTCTCCATGTCCCCTCCCTCATCACTTGAATACAAGAATTCACCAACCAACAAGGAAAATGGGGGTGATTGTTTAATAAAAGAGAGTGCTATCAATGTATTGGTTGCCTATAAAAGCCAAGGGTTGAAGTTGGGAGATTCATTCATTAGATACTCAGGAAATATTCATTGTATTCATTTCATTAAGTAGAATTGGGATCAAGGGGTCTTGGAGGAGAAAGCTTGGGGAAATATTGGAGAAGAAGGCTTGGAGCAACATCATCAATCAAGAAAGAAGTCAATTGAGATTTTGAGAAAGATAAGTACACCATGTCTACAATACTTAAATCTTCTTGTGTAATTTATTCTTTGGTCAAAATCATGTGTAGCTAAACTCTAGTGTTTGAATGTAATGAACTCTAGAATGGATTTGTGATTAAGGTGTGTATGTTTTTAATAAAATCTTCATATTTTGTGTGATTCACCTATATTATGCTTCGTTCATTCGAATTGATATATGCGCAATATTGATTTGAAGTTTATTTTTCATCCGGGAAATCGAGAGATTTATGGTGAAATAGACCTATATAAGTGAAAAGAGTTGCATGCAATCCCAGATATAGGGACGACATAAATCTTCGGATTAGGGTCAAACCTAATATGGGAATTCACAAATCGTTATGATCTTGTCTTGGGGGTTTTAACTAGAAAGAGATTTCAGTTAATCAACTTGAGATTAGAAGTTTTTCGCCTTGAGAAAGGGTTTAACTTAAATTGGGAATTTCTACGGTCCACAAGACATGAGATTTTATTAAAAGAGGTTGGTTTTTGCTTAAGGGCTTACGGTTGTATTTTTAACTTGTCAAATCACAAAAACATTCTAGAGGGATTTACATTCAAACACATTTCTATCTCTTGATTTCTTATTTTACAAATCTTCCTTCATTTTTACAATTTATAATTTGTTTTCCTTTTTCATCAAACAAAAACTCGAAAATTGTTAGATTAAATAACAAAAAGACGGTAATTATTAGTACTCACAATCCTCGTGGGAATGACACTCGGTACAATAATCTATACTATAAAATGATAGGTGCACTTGCTTACGGTTTTAAAGGTAGCTTTTGAGCCATCAAGTTTTTGGCGCCGTTGCCGGGGATTGTAATATTAAGAACGCTTTATTTTTGTTAATTTAATCATTTTTTTTATTTCTTTTTATTTTTTTACCATTATCTTTCTTTTTATCTATCTTTGTAAGTCTTGGTTTATACTTATCATCTTTGTTTACCGCAGTGTATGCCTACGTCGCCGAATTTGGAAGTGCGACACCGCCGGTAGCAACACGAGAGGAAAGTACTAAACACGACCACGAAGAGGATACTAACGAAAGTAAAGATTTCGTCATGGAGGATGAACAAAGAACTATGTATGACTATGCCAAACCATCCATGGACGGCACGTCATCTAGCATCGTAAGGCCCGCTGTTGCCGCCAATAATTTGGAAATCAAACCGAATATCATTCAAATGGTGCAACAATTCGTTCAATTCGACGGCCTACCAGACGAAGATCCGAATAATCATATCGCAAATTTCCTCGAAATTTGCGATACATTCAAAATCAATGGGGTCTCTGATGATGCCATCCGTTTACGCCTATTCCCATTTACTCTTCGGGGACGGGCTAAACAATGACTAAATACTTTGCCAAATGGAACGATTACAACGTGGAACATCATGGCCGAAAAGTTCCTTTTGAAATATTTTCCACCGGCCAAAACTGCACCATTGAGGAATGAAATCTCTTCATTCACTCAAGAAGATGACGAGACCTTGTACGACACTTGGGAGAGATTCAAAGAATTGTTGCGGAAATGCCCACATCATGGTCTTCCTATTTGGATGCAAGTCCAAACATTTTACAATGGGCTACTCTCGTCAACAAGGCAAATGATTGATGCGGCGGCTGGGGGAACTTTGAACAATAAAACACCAAAAGCGCCAAGATCTGATAGAGGGAATGGCCATGAATGGCTATCAATGGCAATCCGTACGAGGTAAACCTAACAGAACAGTGGGTGTTTATAATGCAGATGCAGTGGTTACACTAGCTGCACATGTCGAAGCTTTGACCCAAAAGATCGACGATCTAGCGGCTCCTAAACCACCACTGCCGCATGTTTTATCTTGTGAAACTTGCGGAGGATTGCATAATCATCAGATCGCCCACACACAATACCTCAAGTGAACAAACAGGCTAATTGCGTTGGGAATCAGGCGAGAAATTACCCAAGTAATCCTTACAAAGAACACATATAATACTTGGGTGGAGACAACATCCTAATTTCGGTTGGGGAAACTAAGGCCAACCACGACCTAATCCCAATCTTGATCTACACATGTCTCCGGATTTCAGCCAAATCAAGGTAAGCCTAACTTGGAAGATCTTATAACAAAGTTTGTGCAATCAACAGATACCCGATTCGGCGGTGGAAACATCCTTGAGAAATCAAGATGCATCTATCCATAATCTGGAAAATCAAATAGGCCAGATTGCAAAGATAAATTCCGAAAGGCCACAAAGTAGTTTGCCGGGTAATACCGAGCCAAACCCAAGGGAGCACGTAAAGGCAATCACCATGAGCATGATTATGCCAATGCCGCCATGCAGAAATACGTGGAGGATGACATGCCCAAAGAAAAGCTCATGAAAAAAGAGATTGCGAATACAAGCCCAAGATCCTTACGAGTCTAAGAAGAAGATAGAAGGGAGGACAAATTTGGTAAGTACTTTGATTCTTTCAAACAATTACATGTCAATATTCCATTTGTTGACCCTCATTCAAAGCATGTTAAGGATCTTAATGACATCATTCCTAGTGAAAATAAGCTCAACAAATTATCAAATGTGCAATTGAATGATAAATGTCCTTCCAATGAACTACCACAAAAATTTAATGATCCAGGAAGTTTTATTATCCCTTGCACAATTGATGGTTTACCTGTTGATAGGGCACTAGCCGACTTGGGAGCTAGTATCAATGTGATGTCTTATGAAACATTTAACTATGCGGGATTAGGTGAACTTAAACCTATTAGGATGGACATTCAATTAGCCGATAAATCGATTAAACATCCTAGAGGTATTATTCATGATGTGTTAGTCAAGATTGATAAATTCGTGTTTCCAGTCGATTTCGTTATTCTTGACATGCATGATAATATAGAAGTTCCCTTAATTCTAGGACGTCCCTTTTTGGCTACCGCTAAATCTCTCATTGATGTGCATGATGGAAAGCTTACTTTGAGAGTAGGGGGTGAACAAGTTATCTTTAAAATTCCCTTGAGAAATCCTATAAATGATACTTGTTTTCCTATAAACTTGATTGAGACAAGGATAAATGATTCTTTGCTTGATATGTCTTCTAATAAATCCTTGAAAGTATGTGATGTTCAATGTGCAAAAGTTTCCACAGATAAATCCCATTTTGAGAATAACATGCAGAAAAATAGGACCATGAAGGTCAATTGTTCGAAAATCGATACGGGTGGCGATGTTGTTCAAAGAGATAAAATTTTTCATAAGTTCAAGGCTCCGCCCGATTAAATCTTCACATTTAGGTGAAATGGTCCAGCTATACGACGTTAAAGAAGCGCTACCTGGGAGGCAACCCGATGTTTGTGTGCAATTGTTTTCATTCATTTTTATTTTTTTATTTTATTTTCTTTCAAAATAATCACAAGTCCTTAGAGTCATTTTCAAATAAAAAAAAAAACTTTTGAACATCTTCTTGGTTGTCCTAATTGGGAATATTTGAGATTTCACGGTATTCGAGTTGTGTGTTGCTTAACTTTGATTAGGTATGAAGATGCCGTTGAAGGTCCGCACTCAAAACAACCCAATGATCGCTCAACACCGATTCCACTATTGTAGTAAGGTCGTATTTTTCTTTTTCTACTTCTTTTATATCATTCTAGTTTCTTTGCTTTTTTTTGAGTGTGTTGTGTGTGTTTGTCCATTTCTTTCTTTCACATTGAGGACAATGTGAATCATAAAGTTGGAGGTGGGTACAATAACATTTTCGGAATGCTTGTGTGTTTGTTTTCAAAAGATGTGATTTTTTTTTTTTAATAAATTAAATGTTTGCTAGTCAATAACTTGGCCCAATCATACCTATATTAACTTGTTAATTTGTGTTTTCAGTGTGAAGCAATTGATTGTCTAGGATAGATTGGCGTGGATGCGGGCTAAATTTTGACGAGATTTCCAACACCATAAATACTTGATGTGTTAAGGCATATACGACGATACTTAGTGCTATGAACTTCCGAAAACTCGTGATTTAGTAGTGGTTAACTAGTTGTTAAACCAAGCTTGTGAAAAAAAAAGAAAAAAAAAACAAAGAAAAAAAACCCGGACCAATCGAGGTTATACTACTCTATTTGTTGTTGCTTAGTAACTAGGAGCATTCATGAGCCCCATGTTTGTCTTTTACGTAAAATGGCGACACGAATATGAGTATGGGAAACCACCCTAGGAGTGTTTGAACAGAAATTCAAAATATAAACCTAGTGGAAGCATGTCTCGAAAGGTCCCAAAAAAAAAAAAAGAACGAAAAAAAAAAAGAGAGGAGAATGAATACTCATTGACTTCTCATTCCAATAAAGTTCAAGAAGCTTGGTTATATGACTAGTAAGCTAACTACAATGATCTATTGAATTCTTGTATTTTCATGGCGTTATTGAATTGAAGTTGTTCATAATTATCAATATTTGTGGAGTGATGATTTCAAGTCTGAATAATGCCTGCCGATATTACAGTCTTTCTTGACAGTCGATCATTTTACAAAGCTATATTTTTACTTAATGAGTACCGAGTGTCATTCCCACAAGGATTGTGAGTACTAATAATTACCGTCTTTTTGTTATTTAATCTAACAATTTTCAGAGTTTTTGTTTGATGAAAAAGGAAAACAAATTATAAATTGTAAAAATGAAGGAAGATTTGTAAAATAAGAAATCAAGAGATAGAAATGTGTTTGAATGTAAATCCCTCTAGAATGTTTTTGTGATTTGACAAGTTAAAAATACAACCGTAAGCCCTTAAGCAAAAACCAACCTCTTTTAATAAAATCTCATGTCTTGTGGACCGTAGAAATTCCCAATTTATGTTAAACCCTTTCTCAAGGCGAAAAACTTCTAATCTCAAGTTGATTAACTGAAATCTCTTTCTAGTTAAAACCCCAAGACAAAGATTATAACGATTTGTGAATTCCCATATTAGGTTTGACCCTAATCCATAAGATTTATGTCGTCCTATATCTAGGATTGCATACAACTCTTTTCACTTATATAGGTTCTATTTCACCATAAATCTCTCGATTTCCCGGATGAAAAATAAACTTCAAATCAATATTGCGCATATATCAATTCGAATGAACGAAGCATAATATAGGTGAATCACACAAAATATGAAGATTTTATTAAAAACATACACACCTTAATCACAAATCCATTCTAGAGTTCATTACATTCAAACACTAGGAGTTTAGCTACACATGATTTTGACCAAAGAATAAATTACACAAGAAGATTTAAGTATTGTAGACATGGTGTACTTATCTTTCTCAAAATCTCAATTGACTTCTTTCTTGATTGATGATGTTGCTCCAAGCCTTCTTTCTCCAATATTGCCCCAAGCTTTCTCCTCCAAGACCCTTGATCCCAATTCTACTTAATGAAATGAATACAATGAATATTTCCTGAGTATCTAATGAATGAATCTCCCAACTTCAACCCTTGGCTTTTATAGGCAACCAATACATTGATAACACTCTCTTTTATTAAACAATCACCCCCATTTTCCTTGTTGGTTGGTGAATTCTTGTATTCAAGTGATGAGGGAGGGGACATGGAGACAGGTTTCAAAGCAAAATAGGGTGTACAAAAGTGGCCAAAATGGGTTGGTTGGTGAGATTTCCCAAATTCCGCAAAGAAAAGTTGCAAAAAGAGGTCCGGACACGGCCATGTCGCCCCGACACGGCCATGCCGTCTTTGTTTAATTGTGCAGAACTCACTGACATGGCCGTGCTTCCCCCACACGGCCAGGCCGTGTTCCCGACACGGCCGTGTTGGGGAACACGGCCAGGCCGTGTTGGAGGCTGTTTTGTGCAAAAATTTCGAGTTTTTGGCTCCGTGAACACGGCCGTGTTGCCCGACACCCCTGCCCGTGTTGGACCAAAAGGCCCGAAATGACGCGTTTGGCTTGGAATTTCGAGCGTTTTTGCATCCTTAAACTCCCGGTATGTTTTGACATGAATCCATGGTCCGAAATTCACCAAAATTAGCCCCGAATGGTCAATCTACATCAATAAAAGCACCTCGGAGTAATATGAACTATGTACAATCAAAAATTTACAAAACTAACAATAAAATAACTCGAATTCTACTCAAATATACACATAAAACGTGCATAAAAAGACCCTTATCAAACCACCTCCAACTTTGAACTTTGCTTGTCCTCAAGCAAAACATTATATCAAAAAGAGGGATTCAATAAATCACAACATACAAAGATGAATTTTTTTTTTCAACATATTTAACATAAGTAGTCAAGTTCTTGGCCTTCTCAACCCGAATTAACCATTCTAGAGTTCATTACATTCAAACACTAGGAGTTTAGCTACACATGATTTTGACCATAGAATAAATTACACAAGAAGATTTAAGTATTGTAGACATGGTGTACTTATCTTTCTCAAAATCTCAATTGACTTCTTTCTTGATTGATGATGTTGCTCCAAGCCTTCTTCTCCAATATTGCCCCAAGCTTTCTCCTCCAAGACCCCTTGATCCCAATTCTACTTAATGAAATGAATACAATGAATATTTCCTGAGTATCTAATGAATTCCTCTCCCAACTTCAACCATTGGCTTTTATAGGCAACCAATACATTGATAGTACTCTCTTTTGTTAAACAATTGCCTCCATTTTCATTGTTGGTTGGTGAATTCTTGTACTCAATTGATGATTGAGGGAATATGGGGACATGTTGCAGCAAAATTGGGTGTTAAAAGTGTATAAAAGTGGTCAAAAAGCTTGGTAGGTGAGTTTTCCATAATTTTCGCATGGAAAAGTTGCGAGAAAAGTGCCGGACACGCCCGTGTCGCCGAACGGCCGGCCGGGCCGTCTTTGTTTTATCACACAGGACTCGGGAAACATGGCCGTGCTCCCAACACGGCCAGGCCGTCTCTCTCCTCGACACGGCCGTGTTGGGGAACACGGCCTGGCCGTGTCGGAGAGGCTGTTTTGTGCGAAAAAATCGAGTTTTTAGCTCCTGCGTTGAACACGGCCGTGTTGCCCGACACCCCTGCCCGTGTTGGACCAAAAAGGCCCCGAAATGACGCGTTTGGCTTGGAATTTCGAGCGTTTTTGCATCCTTAAACTCCCGGTATGTTTTGACATGAATCCATGGTCCGAAATTCACCAAAATTAGCCCGAATGGTCAATCTACATCAATAAAAGCACCTCGGAGTAATATGAACTATGTACAATCAAAAATTTATAAAACTAACAATAAAATAACTGGAATACTACTCAAATATACACATAAAACATGCATAAAAAGACCCTTATCAAACCACCTCCAACTTTGAACTTTGCTTGTCCTCAATCAAAACATTATATCAAAAGGAGGGATTCAATAAATCACAACACAAAATTTTTTTTCTTCTTTTTTTTTTTCAACACATTGAACACAAGCAGTCAAGTTCTTAGCCTTCTCAACCCGAATTAACCATTCAGTAAAAAAAATTGTTTTGCAAAGCGATCGACTGTCAAGAAAGACCGTAATATCAGTAGGCATTATTGAGACTTGAAATCATCACGCCAGATATTGATAGTTATGAACAACTTCAATTCAATAGTGCTATGAAAATACAAGAACTCAATGGATCATAGTAGTTAGCTTACTAGTCATATAACCAAGCTTCTTGAACTTTATTGGAATGAGAAGTCAAGGAGTATTCATTCTCCTTTTTTTTTTTCGTTCTTTTTTTTTTAAGGACCTTTCGAAGCATGCTTCCACTAGGTTTAAATTTTGAATTTCTGTTCAAACCCTCCTATGGTGGTTTCCCATACTCATATTTGTGTCGCCGTTTTACGTAAAAGACAAACATGGGGCTCATGAATGCTCCTAGTTACTAAGCAACAACAAATAGAGGAGTATAACCTTGATTGGTCCATTTTTTTTTCTTTTTCTTTTTTTTTTCGCTTTCTCTTTTTTTTTTTTTTTTATTCTCAAGCTTGGTTTAACAACTAGTTAACCACTACTAAATCACGAGTTTTCAGACGTTCATAGCGCTAGGTATCGTCGTATATGCATTAACACATCAAGTATTTATGGTGTTAGAAATCTCATCAAAATTTTGCCCGCATCCACGTCAAACTATCCTAAACAATCAATTGCTTCACCTTGAAAACACAAATTAACAAGTTAATGTAGGTATAATTGGGCCAAGTTATTGACTAGCAACATTCAATTTGTTAAAAATAAAAAATAAGAAACACATCTCTCACAAACAAGCATACAAGCATTCAGAAAATGTTATTGTACCCACCTCCAACTTTTAAAATTCACATTGTCCTTAATGTGAAACAAAGAAATGGACAAACACATACCAAACACTCAAAAAGCAAAGAAATTAGAATGATATAAAAGAGGTGGAAAAAGAAAAATACGACCTTACTACAATAGTGGAATCGGTGTTGGGCGACCATTGGGTTGTTTTGGTACGGGACCTTCAACTGCATCTTCATACCTAATCAAAGTTAAGCAACAACTCGAATACCGTGAAATCTCAAATATTCCCAATTAGGACAACCAAGAAGATGTTCAAGAGTTTTTTTTTTGATTTGAAAATGACTCTAAGGACTTGTGATTATTTTGAAAGAAAATAAAATAAAAAAATAAAAAAATGAAAACAATTGCACACAAACATCGGGTTTCCTCCCGGGTAGCGCTTCTTTAAAGTCGTATAGCTGGACTAACTCACCTAAATGTGAAGATTAGTCGGGTGGAGCTTCAAACTTATGAAAATCCCTTTGGTGTTTAGGAGAACTACCCCCAACCTCAAGCTTCAAAATGTGCATTTCGACCTTTTCGGTCCCCTTTTTGGGCATAAGCTTCCAACATGGACTTTGAACAACACTTTTCTCCAAGAGTTTCTCATCATGCAAAGGAATTGAATCGACAAAAGAACAAGTAGTATCCTTTTCAATATCAACGTGAATTTTAAAAATTACTTGTTCATCCCCTACTCTCAAAGTTAATTTTCCTCATGCACATTAATGATAGATTTCGCGTAGCCAAGAAAGGACACCCAAGAATTAGAGGAACATCAATATCATCATGCATGTCAAGAATAACAAAATCAATCGGGAACATGAATTTATCAATCTTGACTAACACATCATTAATAATACCTCTAGGATGTTTAATCGATTTATCGGCTAATTGAATGTCCATCCTAATAGGTTTAGGTTCACCTAATCCCGCATGCTTGAATGTTTCATAAGACATCACGTTGATACTAGCTCCCAAGTCGGCTAGTGCCCTATCAACAGGTAAACCATCAATTGTGCAAGGGATAATAAAACTTCCTGGATCATTAAATTTTTGTGGTAGTTCATTGGAAGGACATTTATCATTCAATTGCACATTTGATAATTTGTTGAGCTTATTTTCACTAGGAATGATGTCATTAAGATCACTAACATGCTTTGAAAGAGGGTCAACAAATGAAATATTGGCATGTAATTGTTTGAAAGAATCAAGGTACTTACCAAATTTGTCCTCTCTTCTATCTTCTTCGGTTAGACTCCGGTAAGGGATCTTGGGTTTGTATTCTGCAACCTCCTTTTTCATGAGATTTTCTTTGGGCATGTCATCCTCCACGTATTTCTGCATGGTGGCATTGGCATAATCATGCTCATGTGGAAAAATGATGGTGATTGCCTTTACGTGCTCCCTTGGGTTTGGCTCAGTATTACCCGGCAAACTACCTTGTGGCCTTTCGGAAATCATCTTCGCAATCTGGCCTATTTGGTTTTCCAGATTATGGATAGATGCCTCTTGATTTCTCAAGGATGTTTCCACCGCCTGGAATCGGGTATCTGTTGATTGCACAAACTTTGTTATAAGATCTTCCAAGTTAGGCTTACCTTGATTTGGTGAAATCCAGGAGACGTGTGTAGATCAGATTGGGATTAGGTTGTACTTGGCCTTGGTTTCCCCAACCGAAATTAGGATATTGTCGCCACCAGGATTGTATGTGTGTTCTTTGTAAGGATTACTTGGGTAATTTCGCCTTGATTCCCAACGTAATTAGCACATTCGGCGTGAGGTATTGTGTGTGGGCAATCCCGATGATTATGCAATCCCCACAAGTTTCACAAGATAAAACGTGCGGTGGTGGTTTAGGAATTGCCAAATCATCGATCTTTTGGGTTAACGCCGACGACTGTGCGGGCGAGCGTAACTACCGATCCGCATTATACACACCAACAGACACTGTTAGTTTTACATTGTATGGATTGCCATTGGTAGCCGTTCATGGCCATTCCTCGATCAAATCCTGAGCGGCTTAGGCATTTTGTTATTAAGAGTTCCCCGGCCGCCGTGATCGATCATTTGTCTTGTTGCGAAAAGTAGCCCATTATAAAATGTTTGGACTTGCATCCAAATAGGTAGGCCATGGTGTGGGCACTTTCGCAATAATTCCTTAAATCTCTCCCAAGTATCGTATAAAGTTTCATAAATCTGCTTGAGTAAATGAAGAGATTTCGTTCCTTAATCTTGCGTTCTTTGCCGGTGGGAAATACTTCAAAAGGAATTTTTCTGCCATAATATTCCATGTTGTATTCGTTCCTTTTGGCAAAGTATTTAACCACTCTTTTGCTCGTCCCCGAAGAGAGAATGGGAATAAGCGTAGGCGGATGGCATCATCGGAGACCCCGTTGATTTTGAAAGTGTCGCAAATTTCAAGAAAATTCGCGATGTGATTATTGGGATCTTCATCTGGTAGACCGTCAAATTGGACAAGCTGTTGCACCATTTGAATAACGTTGGGTTTAATTTCAAAATTGTTGGCGGCAACAGCGGGCCTTACAATGCTTGACGTCGTGCCATCCATGGATGGCTTGGCGTAATCGTACATAGTTCTTTGTTCATTCGCCATGGCAAAATCTTTGATTTCGTCTATATCCTCCTCGTAGTCTGTATTAATGCTTTCCTCGTGTTTATCGGGCGATTTCGCACTTCCCGCCTTTCGACGACGAGTAGGCATGCACTGCGATAAATAAAGATGATAAGTATAATACAAGACTTACAAATATATATAAAAAGAAAGATAATGTAAAAAAATAAAAAAATGATTAAATTAACAAAAATAAGGCGTTCTTAATATTACAATCCCCACAACGGCGCCAAAAAACTTGATGGCTCAAAAGCTACCTTTAAAACGAAGTAGGCACCTATCGTTTTATAGTATAGATTATTGATCGAAGAGTGTCATTCCCACGAGGATTGTAAGTACTAATAATTACCGTCTTTTTGTTATTTAATCTAACAATTTTGAGTTTTGTTTGATGAAAAAGGAAAACAAATTATAAATTGTAAAAATGAAGGAAGATTTGTAAAATAAGAAATCAAGAGATAGAAATGTGTTTGAATGTAAATCCCTCAGAATGTTTTTGTGATTTGACAAGTTAAAAATACAACCGTAAGCCTTAAGCAAAAACCAACCTCTTTTAATAAAATCTCATGTCTTGTGGATCGTAGAAATTCCCAATTTAAGTTAAACCCTTTCTCAAGGCGAAAAACTTCTAATCTCAAGTTGATTAACTGAAATCTCTTTCTAGTTAAAACCCCAAGACAAAGACATTATAACGATTTGTGAATTCCCATATTAGGTTTGACCCTAATCCGGAAGATTTATGTCGCCCTATATCTAGGATTGCATGCAACTCTTTTCACTTATATAGGTTCTATTTCACCATGAATCTCTCGATTTCCCGGATGAAAAATAAACTTCAAATCAATATTGCACATATATCAATTCGAATGAACGAAGCATAATATAGGTGAATCACACAAAATATGAAGATTTTATTAAAAACATACACACCTTAATCACAAATCCATTCTAGAGTTCATTACATTCAAACACTAGGAGTTTAGCTACATGATTTTGACCATAGAATAAATTACACAAGAAGATTTAAGTATTGTAGACATGGTGTACTTATCTTTCTCAAAATCTCAATTGACTTCTTTCTTGATTGATGATGTTGCTCCAAGCCTTCTTCTCCAATATTGCCCCAAGCTTTCTCCTCCAAGACCCCTTGATCCCAATTCTACTTAATGAAATGAATACAATGAATATTTCTCGAGTATCTAATGAATTCTCTCCCAACTTCAACCATTGGCTTTTATAGGCAACCAATACATTGATAGTACTTCTCTTTTGTTAAACAATTGCCTCCATTTTCATTGTTGGTTGGTGAATTCTTGTACTCAATTGATGATTGAGGAATATGGGGACATGTTGCAGCAAAATTGGGTGTTAAAAGTGTATAAAAGTGGTCAAAAAGCTTGGTAGGTGAGTTTTCCATAATTTTCGCATGGAAAAGTTGCGGAAAAGTGCCGGACACGCCTGTGCCGCCGTAACGGCCGGGCCGTGCTTTGTTTGATCACACAGGACTCGGGAAACATGGTCGTGCTCCCAACACGGCCAGGCCGTGTCTCTCGACACGCCATGTTGGGAACACGGCCTGGGCCGTGTCGAGGTCGTTTTGTGCGAAAAAATCGAGTTTTTAGCTCCGTGAACACGGCCGTGTTGCGACACCCCCTGCCCGTGTTGGACCAAAAGGCCCGAAATGCAGCGTTTGGCTTGAATTTCGAAGCGCTTTTGCATCCTTAAACTCGGTATGTTTTGACATGAATCCATGGTCCGAAATTCACCAAAAATTAGCCCGAATGGTCAATCTACATCAATAAAAGCACCTCGGAGTAATATGAACTATGTACAATCAAAAATTTATAAAACTAACAATAAAATAACTCGAATACTACTCAAATATACACATAAAACATGCATAAAAAGACCCTTATCAAACCACCTCCAACTTTGAACTTTGCTTGTCCTCAAGCAAAACATGGGGTCTTTTTATGCACGTTTTATGTGTATATTTGAGTAGAATTCGAGTTATTTTATTGTTAGTTTTGTAAATTTTTGATTGTACATAGTTCATATTACTCCGAGGTGCTTTTATTGATGTAGATTGACCATTCGGGGCTAATTTTGGTGAATTTCGGACCATGGATTCATGTCAAAACATACCGGGGTGTTTAAGGATGCAAAAACGCTCGAAATTCCAAGCCAAACGCGTCATTTCGGGGCCTTTTTGGTCCAACACGGGCAGGGGGTGTCGGGCAACACGGCCGTGTTCACGGAGTCAAAAACTCGAAATTTTTGCACAAAACAGCCTCCAACACGGCCTGGTCGTGTTCCCCAACACGGCCGTGTCCAGGAACACGGCCTGGCCGTGTTGGGAAGCACGCCATGTCAGCCGAGTTCTGCACAATTAAACAAAGACGGCATGGCCGTGTCGGCGATATGGCGTGTCCGGACCTCTTTTTGCAACTTTTCTTTGCGGAATTTGGGGAAAACTCACCAACCAACCCATTTTGGCCACTTTTGTACACCCTATTTTGCTGAAACATGTCTCCATGTCCCCTCCCTCATCACTTGAATACAAGAATTCACCAACCAACAAGGAAAATGGGGGTGATTGTTTAATAAAAGAGAGTGCTATCAATGTATTGGTTGCCTATATAAGCCAAGGGTTGAAGTTGGGAGATTCATTCATTAGATACTCAGGAAATATTCATTGTATTCATTTCATTAAGTAGAATTGGGATCAAGGGGTCTTGGTGGAGAAAGCTTGGGGCAATATTGGAGAAGAAGGCTTGGAGCAACATCATCAATCAAGAAAGAAGTCAATTGAGATTTTGAGAAAGATAAGTACACCATGTCTACAATACTTAAATCTTCTTGTGTAATTTATTCTTTGGTCAAAATCATGTGTGGCTAAACTCCTAGTGTTTGAATGTAATGAACTCTAGAATGGATTTGTGATTAAGGTGTGTATGTTTTTAATAAAATCTTCATATTTTGTGTGATTCACCTATATTATGCTTCGTTCATTCGAATTGATATATGCGCAATATTGATTTGAAGTTTATTTTTCATCCGGGAAATCGAGAGATTTATGGTGAAATAGAACCTATATAAGTGAAAAGAGTTGCATGCAATCCTAGATATAGGACGACATAAATCTTCTGGATTAGGGTCAAACCTAATATGGGAATTCACAAATCGTTATAATGTTGTCTTGGGGTTTTAACTAGAAAGAGATTTCGATTAATCAACTTGAGATTAGAAGTTTTTCGCCTTGAGAAAGGGTTTAACATAAATTGGGAATTTCTACGGTCCACAAGACATGAGATTTTATTAAAAGAGGTTGGTTTTTGCTTAAGGGCTTACGGTTGTATTTTTAACTTGTCAAATCACAAAAACATTCTAGAGGGATTTACATTCAAACACATTTCTATCTCTTGATTTCTTATTTTACAAATATTCCTTCATTTTTACAATTTATAATTTGTTTTCCTTTTTCATCAAACAAAAACTCTGAAAATTGTTAGATTAAATAACAAAAAGACGGTAATTATTAGTACTCACAATCCTCGTGGGAATGACACTCGGTACTCAATAATCTATACTATAAAATGATAGGTGCACTTGCCTACGGTTTTAAAGGTAGCTTTTGAGCCATCAGTATACGCTCGATTCTTGATGATTCTATATTGCAATGCTCGTATTTGCCACAAAATCACTCCAAATATCATTAAATTCCTACAAAACGAGCAAAGCGTAATACCTTTTCCACAAAGTGCGAATATATACCATTTCATAAGAGTCATCGCATGTTTATTAACAATTATAGCCATAAATATACCCCAAAATACATGCAAAACTCACACTAATCATCAAGCACCAAGTTTTGGGAAATTAATTTTAGATTTTGATGAATGCCATGTAAAACTTAGACTAGGAAGTTGGCACCCCATTTTCTTTGTAATTTGCATTATAATAGATAGGGCTGGTCGAGCTGAGTTAAGTCAGCTATGCCTAAAGATGCAAGAAGTCGACTGGAGACTAGAATGAAGATTCCGCTGTGAGGCTGCTGAGTGTGGCAAGGAAGAGAAGACATGGACTCGACTGAAGGTGCAACTAAGATGCAGCTGAGTAAAGTATCAGTCAAGTCAACTCAGGATAGCCAAGTCTCAAGTTGAAGTGACAGATGAGTCATCCATTGATTGGGACTCGAAGTCACCTGGGGAAATTAAGGAAATGCAGTCAAGTCAAGATAACTGAAAGAGATCCGTTGCACAGAAGTCAAGAAAATTACTTAAACAAGTAATACTTCCATACTGCTTTTCTTAAAGTGCTCAGTCCCAGAAGCGTGCAAAAGGAATAAACCAATGGGAAGCACTGCACCTGTGTCAGAACTATGAAAAGCTGAAGACTCATTCAATACGAGGAAACATCAATTCCAAGGACTGCAACAAGACAAGCCAACGACCACAAGTGTCTTTTGAAAATTAACCTATCTCTTCAACGGGCAAATTTTCAAAAGAACACTATAAAAAGGCTGAGGAATCTATTTGAGAAAAGTTTACACCTTGAGAACCTTGATTACCTGAGAAAAACCAATACAAGCAAGAAAGCAATATCTGTAACCTAAAAAAATTCTCAAGTCGTTCAAGTTCAATCCTCAAGCCTACACTACGAAGGAAATCAATCCAACACTCACCTGTGAAGGAAAGACAACTTCAATCAGTTGAAGAGGAAACATTTGAATAAACAAAGAGTTCTACATTCCAAGGAGGATCAGAGAAAGGTTTAAGGTCGAACCAGTCTCAAGTTTTTGGAGGGCTTCGTGATCAAATCCAAGAAGCTTGAGCAAGTGGGCTGTAGTAGCAAAGTGCAAACCGCCTGTGAAGAAGAAGTTTCGAGTCGCACGAGAAGCCACTGTGTGACCAAGGCATCTCGATCGAGTCCCAAAGGATCAAGTCGGTTTGTGTGATCAAGACTTGCATCGGGACCGATAACCACTTTGTACACCGATCAATACTTAGTGGATTCCTCCGGAGTTGGAGAAGAGAGGAGTAGAAAAATTACCCCATCTTCGAACCTCTATAAAATTTATTGTGTCATTTACATTTCAGCACTTTAATTTATGCATATTACTTTGATATCTGCTGATAAATTTGTTGTCCAACTGATAATAAACAAAGTGCTAAAATCAAGTATTAAAACAAACTCAAACCAAATTCAAGGGTGTTAAGTCTTAGACTAAGCAGCTGAGTTATTCTATCAACAGCTCAGTCCAGTCTGTTGAGTGGCTAACTCTGCTGATTAACTAACTTAGCTGTCCATCAAGGACTTAGCTATGAAATATTAACTCTGAACTTTTTAAAAGGACTAAATTGAAAAGTTGGTAAGGTTTATTCAACCCCCCTTCTAAACCTTACACTCACACCCCTTGGGACCTACAAGTGGTATCAAAGCGGTTGGTTCATTGAGCCTTCCGCACTGGTTACTGAACTAGATCTCCAATCTTTCAAAGCTTGCTTTAGCACTTGATCTTTCAAAGCTCTTTCATTCAACAAAGTTATTATCATGGAAACAAATTTGACACACATCCCTATGTTCACTATTGAGGAATTTGATGACTGGAAAATTCGTATGCAGGCTCATCTATCAGCATTACACGATGAAATGTGGATAGTGATAGAAGATGGGCCACTACAAATTTTAAAGGTGAACACAACTGTAAGGAGAGCTGCTGCAGCTGAAGGAGAAGAGGATACTGCTCCCAGACCAGTCATGGTTGAAAAGCCAAGAGCTGAATGGACAAATGATGACAGAAAAAGATACAACCTTGATAATATGGCTAAGGACATTCTTTACAAGACCTTGGATAAAGCCATGTTCAACAAAGTTAAATCATGCAAGACGGCCAAAGAAATCTGGGACAAGCTAACCTTGATCTGTGAAGGCTCTGAGCAAATCAGATAAAATAAGCTATCTGTTGCGGTACAAAAATTTGAAGATTTTAAAATGCTTGCAGGAGAAACCTTGGATCAACTGGATGCTCGGTTCACAGAAATTACAAATGAGCTATCTGCACTTGGAAAAGAATATACACAGAAGGAAATGTGTATGAAGATTCTGAGAAGTCTTCCAGCTGAGTGGGAAATGAAGGTCATGGCTCTGAGACATTCTATGGACCTATCAAAGACATCCAACCATGAGCTATTCTTAGACCTCAAGGCCTATGAGTTTGAGCTGAGAAGAAAAGACCAAGAAGAGACAGCTGTGCCTAAAACAACTGCTCTTATAGTTAAGGATGGGAAAAGAGCTGAGGTCAAAGAAGTCATTGGCCAGGAGGAGATAGCCCTGATGGTTAAAAGATTTAATAAGTTCTTCAACAAGAATTACAAAAGAGGCAAGAGTGAATCCTCCAGAAGACACTCAGCTCCCTCCTCCAAGTCAAGGGAAGATAGGCCACCCAAGAGAGCAGAGCATCAAAAGATTGAGTACCAAAGACCTGACAATCCAAGAATGGAAAAAACCGATCAAAAAGTTGAGAATCTATGCTGGAACTGCAGGCAACCCGCTCACTACGCCATTGATTGGCCATATCCTGTAGTCAACAAATACAGGAATGAAGAGGAAAAGAAAAGTCTTGAGAGAAAGAAAGACGGGGAAAAGAGAAAGGGAATGTTGGCTGCGAAACTCGAGACAATCAAGTCAAAAGACACAATGGACTCGGAGAGTAGTGAAGCTGACTACTCAAGTGACTCTGGAGAAGAAGCTTGAACTGTCTAATGGCTAAAGAACAAAACCAACCCTGACCAAGAAGATGAGGTACACTCTAACTCATCACACTCGGATACTAGTGATAGTGATTGTGACACACACACTTCATCACCCACAGATCTTTATGATTCATTAGGGAAAATGATGAAAGACTTCGAGCACATTAAATCCTCACACACACTGCTGCATAAGGAGAACAACCAACTCAAGAACCAAAACTCACAGCTGACTAAAAAGCTGAGTACTCTAACTCACATAGCTGATGAGAATAAAGGACTAAAGGCTGAAAATGCTAAATTAGTAGCAGAGATAGTTGCTATAGAAAAGAGGGAAAATGACCTCAAAAATGTGATTGCCTCATTCACTAAAGCATCTAAATCTTTAGATGATCTTATTATGAGTCAAAGAGAATGTGGAGATAAGAGAGGTTTAGGATTTAATTCCTCTATGCTAAGTCAAGCTCCAAAAGTGATTTTGGAAAAAGGATCTTCAAGTAATGAATCATCTCAAAAATCCAAAACTCCAAATGGTGCACACACATTCATTCCAAAGCACAACCACAAGCACACTGGCCTTGGCTATAAAGGAAAAGGAAAACAGCCAGTTGAGTGTGCTGAGAGGACAGCTGAGAAGAAATCCAGCCGAGTTCCTCAGCAAACTCCAAACAGGAAGTACTCTGTAAAGAAGAAACAGAGCTACCAAAAGCCCCAAAAGTTCTATAAAAGGAACACATATGATGAGAATGGTAGAAATTATCCAAGCCAAGCTGATTGGAATAATGTGAACTACCGGCAAAGATATATGGAATATAAGCCTAAATGGCAAAGGCCTAGAACTCATCAAAGGCCATTCCAAAAGCAAAAGAGCTATCATCAGCACTCACATGCACCCAAGCACTACACTCAGAGATATCACAACTACCCAAAGAAGGCAATTGCTAAAACACACACACAGGCATACAGACAAAAGAGACAGTTGTATGAACCTAAAACCCCCAAGCAATTTGCCAAAGTTAATTATGATTATGGCACTGATAGATGGCAACCTCTTAGAGTGAAATCATTTAGCTATAGGTTGGTTGGATCAGCTTACAATACTAACCCCTCAGGACCCAAACAAGTATGGGTACCTAAAGCCTAATTTCCTTGATTGCAGGTTCAAGGAACACCTGAGTGCCAAGGAACCTGATACATGGATAGCGGCTGTTCCAGACACATGAGAGGAAACAAGAAAAATCTGTCAAAATTCAAGGAAGTTAGAGGTGCAAAAGTCATATTTGAAGGAAATGAAGCTCCAGGAGAAATAAGAGGCACTGGATCCATCAAGAAAAATGGATTAGAAATCACAGATGTTGCATATGTTGAAGGACTCAACTTCAATTTGCTAAGTATCAGTCAACTCTGTGACAAGGGCTATAATGTTGGATTCAACATGGGTGTATGTCAAATCAAGGACACTGAATCCAATGAAGTTGTGTTTCAAGGATGCAGACAAAAGAACATGTATGTGGTAGATTGGTCAACTGCAACACCAAGCACTTGTCTGCTAGCAAAGAGCACAGCCGAATCAAGTTGGGTGTGGCACAAGAAGCTGAGTCACCTGAATTTCAAAACAATTAACAAGCTTGCAAGGAGCAATCTTGTAGAAGGACTTCCAGACTCAGTATACAAGAAGGAAAGCGTCTGTGATGCATGCCAGATGGGAAAACAAATCAAATCATCATTCAAAGAAAAGTCATGTCCATCCTCAGCAAGAATATTACACCTGCTACATATGGATCTATTTGGTCCTGTTGAACCAGCTAGCATAAGTGGAAAGAAATACACATTGGTGGTAGTAGATGATTATTCAAGATATACATGGACAATTTTCATGTGTAAGAAGAAAGAAACACTGCAAAAGCTACCACAGCTGATGAAGAGAATTCAAAATGAGAAGAGTCAAACCATTATTAAAATAAGATCTGACAGAGGAACTGAGTTTGTCAATGGAATAATAACTCAGTACTGCATTGAAAATGGTATTGCTCATGAATTATCTGCGGCAAGGACTCCACAATGAGAATGGAGTTGCGAAAGAACGAACATAACTCTCAAGGAAGCGGCAAAGGACCATGTTAGCTGAAGCAGGACTACCTAAAAGATTTTGGGCTAAAGCAATAAACACAGCATGCTATACTCAAAATAGATGCATGATAAACAGACAGCTGACAAAGACTCCCTATGAGATTTGGACAGGGAGGAAGCCAAATGTTGCATATTTTAAAATATTTGGATATAAATGTTTCATCCATAATAATGGCAAAGATAATTTAAAGGCTTTTGACGCTAAAGCTGATGAAGGCATTTTCCTAGGATACTCAGCTGAAAGCAAAGCCTACAGAGTGCTCAACAAGAGGACAATGGTTACAGAAGAGTCCATTCATGTGGTGTTTGATGCCCAATGTAAATGGAGAAGACATTGGAGAGTCTGCTGACAAGCTGAATCAGTCAACCATGCAGAAGAGTTCCTTTGTTGAAGCTAAAGTTGGAATTATAAACCCAGATGATGATGAGATAACTGAGTCTCAAAGATAGCTGGAAAACTTGCAGGTAAGTGATGATGAGAGAGCTGATCAAAATAACACGGTGAACAAGGCAAGACGATCATCCAGCCTAACTTACTCCAACCAGATGTAAGATGGCTGAGAGACCATCCACTAGTCATTGGAGATGTAAGAGAAGGTGTAAGAACCAAATCCAAAGCTCAACAAGAAGCAATGTTCACTTGCTTTATCTCACAAATAGAACCAAAAGATGTGTCATAAGCATTGGATGACACACATTGGATTCAAGCCATGCAAGAAGAGCTGAATCAGTTTGAAAGAAACAAAGTGTGGGAATTGATTCAAAGACCTACCCATCAAAATGTTATTGGCACAAAATGGGTGTTCAGAAACAAGATGAATGAGGAAGGTTTAGTGGTAAGAAACAAAGCAAGATTGGTAGCCAAAGGGTATTGACAAGAAGAAGGGATAGATTTTGATGAAACATTTGCTACTGTGGCAAGATTGGAAGCCATAAGGATGTTTCTTGCCTATGCTGCTCACAAGAACTTCACTGTATATCAAATGGATGTGAAGAGTGCATTTCTTAATGGTTTATTGGAAGAAGAAGTGTATGTTGAACAACCTCCAGGATTTGAGCAGAAGCCTCTTGGAGATAAAGTATACAAACTTAAAAAAGCTCTATATGGATTGAAACAGACACCTAGAGCATGGTATGATACATTATCACAATTCCTGACTGAGAACGGATTCACAAAAGGCAAAGTGGATAGAACACTCTTCAGAATTCAAGATGGGAAGAGTATATTGCTTGTTCAAATATATGTGGATGACATTATTTTTGGATCCACAAACAAAGAGTTGTGTGATAAATTCTCAAATCTCATGCAAAGCAAATTTGAAATTAGTATGATGGGAGATTTAACATTCTTCCTAGGACTCCAAGTAAAAGCAGTGAATGTTAGGAATTTTATTGTTTAGATTTTGATGAATGCCATGTAAAACTTAGAATAGAAAGTTGGCTCCCCAATTTCTTTGTAAAATGCATTGTAATGAAAAGAGTGGCCAAGCTGAGTCAAGACAAAGCTACGCCCTAACATACAAGAAGACAATCAAGATGGAAGGAAAACTCTGCCGTGAGACAGTGAGTATGGCAAAGAAGAGTAGACGGGAACTCTATGAAGAAGCGGTGAGATGCGGTGAGTGGAGCATCGTCAAGTCAACTCAAGAAAAGCCAAGTCTCAAGTTGAAGTGACAAGAAGAGTCATCCAATGATTGGAAGTCGACTCTAAGTCACCTGGGGAAAGCAAGGAAATGCGGTCAAGTCGAGATAAGCGTAAAAGAACCGTTGCCGAGAAATCAAGAGATTTACTTAAACAAGTAATATCTCCATACTACCTTTCTTGGAGTGCTCGTCGAGAAGCGTGCAAAAGGAATGAACCAATGGGAAGCACTACACCGTGTCGAACTCGAAAAGTTGAAAAGAATAATTCATACGAGGAAACGGCAATTCCAAGAAGCGCAAGCCAACGATCGCAAAGTGACTTTCAAAAATAAGCCTATCTCTTCAACGGGCAAATTTTTGAAAGTTCACTATAAAAGGCCGAGGAGTTTGTTTCAAAAAAAAAAAAAAAAAGATGCATGAATGACACATACGTGAGATATACAAGCACATTAGAAAAAGCTGAAACAATCTCAATCCTCAAGCCTACATTCAAGTACATCAATCCAACACTTACCCGTGAAGGAAGAGAGCTTCAACCAGTTGAAGAGGAAACCTTTGAAAACAAGGGGTCTACTTTCCGGGAAGGATTGTAGAAAAGTTCAAAGTTGAACTAAGTCTTAAGCATTTGGAGGGCTTCGTGATCAAATCCAAAGAGCTTGAGCAAGTGAGTCAGTAGCAAGGCAGCTGCCCCTGTGAAGAAGGAGTCGTCACGAGAAGCTTGGTGAGTGATCAAGGCGTCTCGGATCGAGTCCCAAAGGATCAAGTCGGTTGTTGTGATCAAGACTTGTATCCGGGTACATTACCACTTTGTAAAGCGATCATTACTTAGTGGATTCCTCCAGGAGTTGGAGAAGAGAGGAGTAGAAGAATTACCCCATCTTGAACCTCTATAAAAACTTTCTTGTGTCATTTACATTTCAAACATTTAAATTCTCGCACTTTTAATTGCTTATATCTCATTTGATAAATTTGCTATCCATTTGATAATTTACAAGTACTAAATCAAACTCTAATATCTTGCTTTATCAAACTTAAGGGTGTTAAGTCTTCACGATAATAAAACCACGGTGAGTTAAATTGTAGCCAACAAATTTGAGTTACTCCATCAACGGCTCAAATTTGAGTCGTTGAGAGATTAACTCTACTTGAGTGACTAATTCGATTGTCCATCGGGACACGGTGTGTAGAATTAACTCTGTAGATTTAAAAAGGACTAAATCGAAAATTTGGTAAGGTTTATTCAAACCCCCCCTTCTAAACCTTACACTTACACCCCTTGGGACCTACAAGTGGTATCGGAGCGGTTGGTTCATTGAACCCTCCGCACCGGTTCTTGAACTAGATCTCCAAATTTTTCAAAGTCCGCTTTAGTACTTAAACTTTCAAAACTCTTTTATTAAAAGTCATTATCATGGAAGCAAATCTAACACGCATCCCTATGTTCACCATTGAAGAATTTGATGATTGGAAAATTCGTATGCGTGCTCATCTATCGGCATTACATTATGAGATGTGGATAGTGATAGAAGATGGGCCTCTACAAATATTAAAGGTGAACACAATTTTTGTGAGCGAGTTGCATTTGAAGGAGAAGAAGATGTTGCTCTAGACCGGTCATGGTTGAAAAACCAAGAAGCGAGTGGACAAATGATGATGAGAAAAAGATACAACCTGGATAATGTAGCCAAGGACATCCTCTACAAAACCTTGGACAAAGCCATGTTCAACAAAGTCAAATCATGCAAAACGGCTAAAGAAATGCAGGACAAGCTAACATTAATCTGTGAAGGCTCGTGAGCAAATCAAAGAAAACAAATTGTCGATGCTTAAAGTACAAAAATTTGAAAATTTCAAAATGATCTCGGGAGAAAACCTGGATCAACTAGACGCTCGGTTCACGAAATCACAAACGAGGTTGTCTACACTTGGAAAGGAATATACACGAAGGAAATGTGTATGAAGATCCTAAAAAGTCTTCGGTGAATGGGAAATGAAGGTCATGGCACCGAGACATTCCATGGACCTATCAAAGACATCCAACCATGAACTATTCTCGGACCTCAAAGCCTATGAGTTTGAGTGAGAAGAAAAGACCGAGGAAGAGACAGTTGTACCCAAAACATTTGCTCTAATTGTCAAAGATGGGAAGAGAGCCGAGGTCAAAAAGCAATTGACCCGTAAGAAATAGCCACGATGGTTAAAAGATTTAACAAGTTCTTTAACAAGAACTACAAGAGAGGAAAGGGTGAATCTTCCAGAAGACACTCAGCTCCCTCCAAATCAAAGGATGATAGGCCAACTAAGAGAACAGATCATCAACAAGTTGAGTATCAAAGGGTGACAACTCAAGAATAGAAAAGAGCCGATCAAAAGGCTGAATATCTATGTTGGAATTGTAGACAACAGGTCACTATGCCATTGATTGCTCATATCCCGTAGTCAACAAATACGGGAATGAAGAAGAAAGAAAGGTCTTGAGAGAAAGAAGACAAGAAAAGAAAAAGGCAATGATGGTGCAGAGATCATTGAAACAGCCAAGTCAAGAGATTCGAGAGCAAAGAAGCCGACTACTCAAGTGACTCACGAAGAAGAAGCCTTGATCCGCTTAATGGCCAAAGAACAAGATCAAGAAGATGAGGTACAATCTAATTCAACAAGCTCGGACACTAGTGATAGTGAGCGTGACACACACACTTCATCACCTCTTGATCTTTATGATTCATTAGGCAAAATGATGAAAGATTTTGAGCACATTAAATCCTCACACACACTATTGAATGAGGAAAACAGCCTACTTAAAAATCAAAACTCAAAGACTAAGGAGCTGAGTACTCTAAGTTAAATAGCTGTTGAAAATGAAAGCTTAAAGGCTGAAAATGCTAAATTAGTAGCTGAAATTGCTGCCATAGAAAAGAGGGAGAATGACCTCAAAAATGTTATTGCCTCGTTCACTAAGGCATCTAAATCATTGGATGATCTTATTATGAGTCAAAGAGAATGTGGAGACAAGACAGGCTTAGGATTTAATTCCTTTGTGCCATGTCAAACCCCAAGAGTAATTTTGGAAAAAGGATCTTCAAGTCATGAAGAGTCCGAAAAAACCCAAAACTCTAAATGTTGCACACACATTCACTCCAAAGCACAATACTAAGCAAAGCGGCCTTGGTTACAAAGGAAAAGGAAAACAGCCGATTGAGTGTCTTTGAAAGGACAGTGAGAATAGATTCACGAGTCCTTCAAAGAAACTCCTAACGTAAAAATACTCTGTAAAAAGAAAGCGAGCTACCAAAAATCCTTAGAAAATCCATAAAAGAAATACATATGATGGGAATGGTAGAAAATATCCAAGCCAAGTGATTGGAATAATGTGAACCATCAAAGATAGACTTATGGAATATAAGCCCAAGTGGCAAAGGCCTAGAACTCAACAAAGGCCATTCCAAAAGTATAAGAGCTTTCATCAAAGACACACATACACCTAGGCACTACACTCAAAAGCACCACAATTACCCAAGGAAGGCAATTGCTAAAACACAAATGCGGCATACGGACAAAAGAGACAGATGTATGAACCTAGAATCCCCAAGCAATTTGCGAGAATTAATTATGATTATGGCAGCGATAGATGGCAACCCCTTAGAGTCAAATCATTTGGCTATAGGTTGGTTGGATCATCTTACAATTCTAACCCCTCGGGACCTGAGACAAGTATGGGTACCTAAAACTTGATTTCCTTGATTGCGGAGTTCAAGGAACAGTGAGTGCCAAGGAACCTGGTACATGGATAGTGGTGCATTTATTCCGGACATATATGACAGAAATAAGAGAAATCTGTCAAAATTCAAGGAAGTCAAAGGAGCCAAAGTCATATTTGGGGAAATGAAGCTCTGGTGAAATAAGAGGCATTGGATCCATCAAGAGGAATGGATTAGAAATCACAGATGTTGCATATGTTGAAGGACTCAACTTCAACCTACTAAGTATCGATCGGCTCTGTGACAAGGGCTACAATGTTGGATTCAACATGGGAGTATGCCAAATCAAGGATATTGAATCAAATGAAGTTGTCTTTGCAAGGAAATAGACGAGAAGAATATGTATGTAGTGGATTGGTCAATCGCAACATCCAAAGACATGTCTCTTAGCAAAAAAGCACAAATGAATCAAGTTGCGTGGCACAAAAAGCCGAGTCACCTGAATTTCAAAACAATTAACAAGCTAGCAAGAAGTCATCTTGTAGAAGGACTTCCAGGACTCGATATCAAGAAGGAGAGTATATGTGATGCATGTCGAAGGAAAACAAATCAAGTCGTCATTCAAAGAAAAGACATGCCCATCCTCAACAAGAATATTGCATCTACTTCATATGGATCTATTTGGCCCAATGGAACCGGCCAAACATAAGTGGAAAGAAATACACCTTGGTGGTAGTAGATGACTACTCAAGATATACATGGACAATATTCATGTGCAAGAAGAAAGAAACCCTACAAAAACTACCACGGTGATGAAGAGAATTCAAAATGAGAAGAGTCAAACCATTATCAAAATAAGATCGAGATAGAGGAACCGAGTTTGTCAATGGAATAATAACTCGATTGTATTGAGAATGGTATTGGTCATGAACTATCGCAGCAAGGACTCCTGTGAGAATGGAGTTGCGAGAAAAAGAAAGCAGAACCCTCAAAGAAGCAAAGAAGGACCATGTTAGTCAAGCAGGTTACCAAAAAGATTTTGGGTCAAGCAATCAACACGACTTGCTACACCCAAAACAGATGTATGATAAATAGCGGTGACAAAGACTCCTATGAGATCCGGATCTGGAAGAAAACCAAGCGTTGCATATTTGAGAATATTTGGATGTAAATGCTTCATCCACAACAATGGCAAAAACAACCTAAAGGCTTTTGATGCTAAGGCCGATGAAGGTATCTTCTTAGGATACTCGGTGAAAGTAAAGCCTACTGAGAATACTCAATAAAAGAACTATGGTTACAGAGGAATCCATTCATGTAGTATTCGATGAGCCAAATGTAAATGGAGAAGACATTGAAGAGTCGGTGATAAGTTGAAACATCCGATCATACGAGAAAGAGTCCCTACGCTGAAGCTCAAGTGGGATTATCAACTCGAGAATCTCAAAAGCAATCGGAAAATTTGCGGCTAAGTGATAACGAGAGAGCGACCACAAAGAACACAAGCGCAAGTCGATCAATCCAGCTAACTTACTCCAACGATGTAAGATGGTGAGAGACCATCCACTTAACTTGTCATTGGAGATATGAGAGAATGTGTCAAAACAAGATCGAGAATTCAACAAGAAGCTATGTTCACATGCTTCATTTCGCAAATAGAGCCAAAAGATGTGTCACAAGCATTGGATGACACACATTGGATTCAAGCTATGCAAGAAGAGTCAATCAGTTTGAGAGAAATAAAGTATGGGAACTAGTGCAAAGACCCATACATCAAAATGTTATTGGAACCAAATGGGTATTCAGAAATAAGATGAACGAGGAAGGCTCTGTGGTAAGAAACAAAGCAAGATTGGTAGCCAAAGGATATTGCCAAGAAGAAGGGATAGATTTTGATGAAACATTTGCCCCTGTAGCAAGATTGGAAGCCATAAGGATGTTACTTGCCTATGCAGCTCACAAGAATTTCACTGTATATCAGATGGATGTAAAAAGTGCATTCCTAAATGGTCTATTGGAAGAAGAAGTATACGTTGAACAACCTCCAGGATTTGAGCAGAAGACTCTTGAAGACAAGGTATACAAACTCAAGAAAGCCTTGTATGGATTGAAACAGGCACCCAGAGCATGGTATGATACCCTGTCACAATTCCTAACTGAAAATGGATTCACAAAAGGAAAAGTAGATAGAACACTTTTCAGAATTCAAGACAAGAAGAGTATACTACTTGTTCAAATATATGTGGATGACATCATTTTTGGATCCACTGACAAAGAGCTGTGTGAAAAATTCTCAAACCTCATGCAAAGTAAATTTGAAATGAGCATGATGGGAGAACTGACATTTTTCCTTGGACTTCAAGTGAAACAGCTGAAGGATGGAACCTTCATAAGTCAAACAAAATATACCAGGGATTTAATGAAGAAGTTTGGTATGGAAGAGAAGTCTTCTGTAAAAATACCAATGAACACATCAGTCAAAATGGACATGGATGCAGATGGCAAGCTCAGTAGATCAAACAAGATACTGAGCACTTATGGATCATTGCTCTATCTCACAAAGAAGCGAGCCGGACATCACCTTTCTTTGTAGGTGTATGTGCAAGATTTCAATCTGCTCCAAAAGAGAGCCATATGACAAAGACTAAGAGAATATTGAGATACTTGAAAGGAAGCCAAGAAGTAGGCCTATGGTATCCAAAGGAAGGTGGATTCAAGCTAATTGGCTATTATTGACTCGACTATCTTTGGATGCAGAGTGGACAGAAAAGCACTTGTGCACTGTCAAATGCTAGGAAACAGACTAATTTCTGGTTTAGCAAGAAGCAAAACTCAATAGCCACCTCTGGTGAGGGAATACATAGCTGCGGGGCGGTGTTGTGCCCAAGTCCTATGGATGAGACAACAAGCGAGAGACTATGAAGTTGAAGAAAAAGAAATTCCAATCATGTGTGATAACACAAGTGCCATTGCAATCACTCAAAATCTGTGGCCGCACTCAAGAACAAAACATATTGATGTCGAGATATCATTTCATAAGAGATCATGTTGAAAAGAAGGACATTATCTTGGAATATATCTCAACCGATAAACAACTAGTGACATCTTCACAAAACCATTATGTGAGTCAAGATTTGAAGAACTCAAGCATGAGTTAGGGTTAATTGAGCTGAAGTGACACTCAGACGAATCAAAGAAGAGAATTAGAACAGAAAAAGAAGTGAAAAAGAGTGAAAACAAAAATCAACTCAAGAAATCACCAGATCGGAAAAGAAATGACTACACCGAGTCGGTGATAGCCGAGTCAACAAGAGAACTGCGAGGAGTAGAGTTAAATCGGCTAAGAGATAAGTGAACAACTTATAAGCAAAGTGACAAAAACGCAATCGTTTTAACTTAGCGGGAATGTTTTAAGGAACACGTCAAAGATAATGATGATGTGTACTGGACATAAAGCGCACACTAAGCTTATGATTGGATATAAATGCTGCCGCATTAAATACGAGACGTGAAATGCTCAAGAGGCGTGCGAAATCCAAGCCGTTGATTTCGATCACAATTCAAAACCGCCTGCACGCCCTTTCATAAACCATATTTAAACCATTTTCGTCCGTTTCTCTCTCACACTTCCAAAAATTGTTCATCTTTTTCTCTCAAAAGGCAAAGGCAAATACTCTGAAACCCTATCAACCTTCAAATCAAATTTCGAACTTTTCCTTGAAATTATTCGAGAAATGGCACCAACGTATGACTTTACCAAGTTGGGAAAACAAATCCACACCGGTTTCGACCGTGGATTTTGACGGAATGGTGAAGCAGGGGTCCAACGACACCCTGGTGAAGAAAATCGCGGAGAAGTTGGAAACGTCAGGATCGAAACCGTTTTCTAACGCCGAATATCCTATGACCTATGTGGAGGAGGTCGCACAATTCTACGTGAATGCCGAGATTCACGATGAAGGAATCAAGTCATCTGCTCACGGGAAGCGGTGACTATCACCGCCAAGATTTGGTGAATATTGCTCACTACCCGGAAGGAGCAATCGAAATCAAGGAAGTGATGTAAACTTGGGTGACGATGGAAAGAAATAGCCAAGTCCGACCTTTTTGATAAAATTATATACACAAACAAACAAGAGATCACAAGGAGGATTATCATAAATTGTTGGACATAGTTGCCAAATGTATCGACATCAAATTTGGCACTTTGACCAACTATCAAAGGCAAAGCTGGTTGTGATGGCTGCAATCATGGAAGAAAAGAAGATAAACGGGCTGAGTTTATCTACAAAACCGGCTCTGTCGTAACGTGGGGAACAAGTCCTTCAAAGAAGATGGCACATTTGGAGGATCCCGGGATATGGCCTAGTGATTGGCCGGCTATTGGAGAGGTGAAAGGAGTACCTCTTAGACATGGGAAGGCTTTCCATGTCAACAAGAGGATGTTCGAGCTAACCCTCTCGGTGCTCGAAGCGAGCTTATGCCAAGAGAGTCGACACGGTGAGGGGAATCGGTGACCTCAAGATACACCGCCTCCTCTCTCTCCAAAAAGAAAGCTGCCCTGCGGTGCGAAAGAAGATTGCCCCTCGCAGAAAGAAAACCAAACATGCACTGCCCCGCAGCAGAGTCACCGCCCCAGCAGTGTGTCCCGCCCTGCAGCAGAGAGGTCGAGAAGGACTCACAAATACCTTTTCCGATCGTCAAAAGGAGGAGAACCGACAAGCCCTGGACGGCCGGCTCCTCGAGAAAGAAACACCAAAGACGGCCCCCGCCCAAGACTCGAGAGGATACCGCCTCGAACTGTAAATTCCCCGGTACAAACCAGGAGATGAAGAAGACTCGTCAAGCGGTCCGAACAGAGAAACCTCACGAGTCGATTACTCAGCTAGCACAAATACCGGAGACTACTTTTGGAGAAGTAGAGTCTCTCGGATGTAGTTGATGAAACAGCCAAGTCTGCATTGAAGGCGATCAGCAGAGGCAACCGAAGACACACAGTAGCCCACACAGGTGAAACACAAGAAAGAACCAGCCCGAGCGAGATAGTGATGTAATGATCCTATCTCCACCTTACCCGGACATCCAAAATCGTCTGCGTGAGTGGCGAAAATGGAAGTTGAGCAAGTCAAGGGAACAGTTCCAACGGCCCGAGTTCATAGAAGAAGAAGAGGAAGCGCTGAATTTCCTTGGACTAACATCGTGCTCAAAGACTTGATGAGGACAATCGCTTAGACATCCCCGCAGATCTACAAGACAGGGGAGAGAGCAAAGCAAGTCAAGAAGCCAAGCACGTGAGAAGGCAAGACCGCGCCCTATCTCGGCACCACGTAACACTTTCATCCTCTTCTTGATGTCTTCTCCGAAAGTGATGAGGAACAGGGAATGTCGCCCCGGAGAAGAGTTGCGGATGCAACAAGCATCGCATGAATCAAGAATCCTTCACGAGCAAAGACCGATGGAGGGACCAGGAGAGTCCTCCAAAACACGGTGAAATCGATCCAATGGGAGTGGTTGACAAATAGCCACTGATGTTCTTGCTACCACTTCCCAGACTCACTCGGAAGAAGGCGATAAAGGAAATGGCGATGAAACGGGCTAGTGGGGACCCCGGTCGAGCCAACCCCTATTGAAGGTGTGCTACAACCTGCCCCAACGGTGAACCATCAATTGCAACAAAGCCGGGAGTCCGGGAGACGAGTGACCCCACTCCAAATCACTCAGCCTAGTGCGCGCCGAGGGGGAAACCCCTCCACTGCAGCAAGGTCGGAGGATCTTGCGCAGATGACTCCACAAAGAAGCAAGGAGGCGAAGAAGAGAAATTACAATCACAAGAAGAAAGAAGTTGCCATCAACTAAGCTCAGGCTTGAGATTGCCTCATCCGAGGTGCCACCGCTCGATGGCTAATGACGCCGATGCGTCGAGGCACGGAAGGAATGCCCCGGGAGTTAACACTGGCGATGAAAGTGCAATCCATGGGGTTGAGACTCAATGGATGCCATATGAGAAGACCCTAAGACAGTGACACCGTCGAAAGGGAGGACAAGGCCTCGCAGCAGAAGAGAGCCGCTTTGGAGGAAATGAAGGCCCACGGAGGTTGAGACTTCGGGGTAAAAGAGCTGAAGTAGAGAACATCCCTCCCGCAATCATCGACCCATCTCGAGAAGGAAATCAGCGCACTTCATGATTCCCGGGACAACCCACGATGTCACTTTTCCGGGATCGGAAGGCGATGAAGTTCGAGTCAACCCCATGACAAATCCAAAAGACTCATTGCGGATGTTCCAGGCACGAGCAAGTCGATCCCAAGACTACTCGTCAAACTTTTAACTTTGATGATGAGCCACCTCTAGAAATCTCATCATCGTCCGATGACGCCGATAAGGCCGAGGATAAGTCAATCGAAAAGGAAAAATCATTTGAGACCAACGGCTGTTAAGACAGTGAGGCTCGGCAAGCGGGTCTACTTCACAACCAAACCCATTTGAACTAAAACCACCGCTCCGGCTCCTCAAGCTGCAGTGGATCGATTCCCAAAAGAACTTCACGCGCACCGCTCATCATCGAAGCAGATCCGATCGGCGGTGATGAATCTTTTGTAGAATCTTTCCCTTTCTCACTTGGAGATACGAGAACTCCACGAAGAGTCGAAAACGAGCAAGCACGTTACTACAAACCACTCTGTTTTTCACTCAGGCACCATTGTTCCGATTTTGATTTGATTTCGATTTGTATGGCCATGGCCATCACCGCAATGAAGAATCATTTGAAATACGAGAAGTGTTCAAGGCACTCTTTCTTTGAAGTTGAAAAGATGGAGAGGCATCAGGCCTCTTTGGACATGCGATTGGACAACGAGAGATGCCACCCTTACGGTGACTTAAGAGGCATAACAATTCGAATAAGGGAATGGTGGCAACAAGAAGAATCAATGCGTGTGGAACAGGTGAGATACTTGAACCTTGTTCAACAAGTCTTGGTGTGGAGAGCCGAGAATGTTGATGCGAAAAACGAAGCCGAGGGAACACATTGAGCATATGCATGAAGCTCATCTTGCCGAGATCAAATCTAGCTGCGTGAAGCGAAATGCAAATGATATACAGCGTTTGGAAGAACACATGACAAGAAAATTCAGCCTTCTCATGGTGAGATGAAGTGATTTCAGCAGAATCCAACGCTACTAGATCTCGAATTTCGTGTTGCATACAACGCAGCAGACTTGAAGCAGAATTCAACCATCGAAGACTCGACTTCATGCTTGCCAAGCATGTTCCCTGGGGTTCCTCTATCCTTTGATGATGCCAAAAAGGGGAAGAGGAATACCTTAAAGCAGAAAAATCCGAAGTTGAAAAGAAAGGAGCGGTGAGAAAAAATTGAGAAGGGAAAATCGGTGAGGAAATTTTGATACTAAAGAAAGGAAAATCTGCTGGGGGAAGGATCAAAAATATGACCTTGATGATAGCACAAACCCCCAACAGGGTCCTGTCACGGTGACATTATAAGCAAAAACTCCCCGTGACTCTCGCCACTCCAAGACTCTTTGTATCTATGGCCGAGAAGAGAAAAGAAATTGAAGCGAGGATGAAGGAAGTGGAAGGAAGAATGGATGCGAGGGTGATGAACATCTTGAAAGAACATGGAGGCATTCCAGTTGACAGAGACACGTATGCCATTTCGATGTCGGGACGAGCCACGATCGATTGACGAATTCAAAACACTCGAATCAAGGATATTTTGCAAATATGTCCATGGCTCAAGCTTGGGACTTGTCTTGGGAAAAGGGTCTCACATTGTGTGAAGAAGCGACAGACAAGAGACTTCCGCAGATCACTCTGCTGGTCACTCGCTAGTCAATCAGTGGGAAGAAGAAGACCCCAAGTCTGATATACGCCCGAGAGGAAAGAGGAAGAAGCGGCGGTGGAGGAAGAAGCTTGGACCAGGCCTCGCCCAAGAATATCGAATACATAGATCCCGGAAAGAAAGGAGGGATCTACTTGGGTGGGCTTGACCAAGTGGCAAATTTGCGAGTGGCTAAAACTAACGCCGAGTATGCAAAGAGAATAGAAGAAGAAAACAAAAGACAAACTCGGCTATGGCGAGAGAGAGACAGGAAAGACTAAGGAAAGATGAAGTCGCCAGGAAGGCATATGAGAAGAAAAAGAAGGCGGTGACGACGAGAAAAAAGAAGAAGAGAAGAAGATGTTGATCAAGATGAAAGAAGGAGACAATGCGAAGGAGATGAAGTGTTCTTCATCCAACCCTTCATGTATTTTATTATGTAAATACATACAATGTAAGTCTTCGTAATAGAGTTATATATTTTTTTGAAGACTGTTATATACTCGATACACCTTGTAAACAGATTGTGTTAAGTACAAGAATGATATGATCAATAAAAAGATTGATTCTCGCGCATACGTTCTATGTCAATACACTATCTCGTATGTATCTTTGTTATTTGCATATTTGTATGATTTAAGTTTTGGCATCATCAAAAAGGGGGAAATTGTTAGGAATTTTATTGTTTAGATTTTGATGAATGCCATGTAAAACTTAGAATAGAAAGTTGGCTCCCAATTTCGTTGTAAAATGCATTGTAATGAAAAAAGAGTGCCAAGCTGAGTCAAGACAGCCTACGCCCTAACATACAAGAAGACAATCAAGATGGAAGGAAAACTCTGTTGTGAGACAATTTGAGTATGGCAAAGAAGAGTAGACGGAACTCTATCAAGAAGCGGTGAGATGCGGTGAGTGGAGCATCGTCAAGTCAACTCAAGAAAAGCCAAGTCTCAAGTTGAAGTGACAAGAAGAGTCATCCAATGATTGGAAGTGACTCTAAGTCACCTGGGGAAAGCAAGGAAATGCAGTCAAGTCGAGATAATCGAAAAAGAACCGTTGATTAAATCAAGAGATTTACTTAAACAAGTAATATCTCCATACTACCTTTCTTGGAGTGCTCGGTCCCGAAGCGTGCAAAAGGAATGAACCAATGGGAAGCACTACACCGTGTCGAACTCGAAAAGGTGAAAAGAATAATTCATACGAGGAAACGGCAATTCCAAGAACTGTAAGCCAACGATCGCAAAGTGACTTTCAAAAATAAGCCTATCTCTTCAACGGGCAAATTTTTGAAAGTTCACTATAAAAGGCCGAGGAGTTTGTTTCAAAAAAAAAAAAAAAAAGATGCATGAATGACACATACGTGAGATATACAAGCACATTAGAAAAACTGAAACAATCTCAATCCTCAAGCCTACATTCAAGTACATCAATCCAACACTTACCCGTGAAGGAAAGAGAGCTTCAACTTGATTGAAGAGGAAACCTTTGAAAACAAGGGGTCTACTTTCCGGAAGGATTGTAGAAAAGTTCAAAGTTGAACTAAGTCTTAAGCATTTGGAGGGCTTCGTGATCAAATCCAAAGAGCTTGAGCAAGTGAGCTGTAGTAGTAGCAAGGCAGCTGCCCTGTGAAGAAGCCGAGTCGCACGAGAAGCCGGTGAGTGATCAAGGCGTCTCGATCGAGTCCCAAAGGATCAAGTCTTTTGTTGTGATCAAGACTTGTATCCGGACTGTTACCACTTTGTAAACCGATCATTACTTAGTGGATTCCTCCGGGGAGTTGGAGAAGAGAGAGTAGAAGAATTACCCCATCTTCGAACCTCTATAAAAACTTTTGTGTCATTTACATTTCAAGCATTTAAATTCTCGCACTTTTAATTGCTTATATCTCTTGATAAATTTGCTATCCATTTGATAATTTACAAGTACTAAATCAAACTCTAATATCTTGCTTTATCAAACTTAAGGGTGTTAAGTCTTCCACTGATAATAAAACCACGGTGAGTTAAATTGTAGCCAACAATGAGTTACTCCATCAACACCACCGAGTCTGTTGAGAGATTAACTCTCTTGAGTGACTAATTCGACCATCCATCAGGACACACTGTAGTAGAATTAACTCAGTAGATTTAAAAAGGACTAAATCGAAAATTTGGTAAGGTTTATTCAACCCCCTTCTAAACCTTACACTTACACCCCTTGGGACCTACACTGAAGGATGGAACCTTCATAAGTCAGACAAAGTACACCAGAGATTTAATGAAGAAATTTGGTATGGAAGAGAAGTCTTCTGTGAAAATACCAATGAATACATCAGTTAAAATGGATATTGATGCAGATGGCAAGCCTGTGGATCAAACAAGATACATATCACTTATTGGATCATTGCTCTATCTCACTGCAAGCAGGCCAGACATCACCTTTGCAGTAGGTGTATGTGCAAGATTTCAATCTGCTCCAAAAGAAAGCCACATGACTGCAGCCAAGAGAATATTAAGATATTTGAAAGAAAGTCAAGAAGTTGGTTTATGGTATCCAAAGGAATGTGGATTCAAACTAATTGGATATTCAGACTCTGACTATGCTGGATGTAGAGTTGACAGGAAGAGTACCTCAGGTACATGTCAAATGCTTGGAAATAGGTTAATTTCCTGGTTTAGCAAGAAGCAAAATTCAATAGCCACCTCCACAGCTGAAGCAGAATACATAGTTGCGGGCAGCTATTGTACCCAAGTCTTATGGATGAGACAGCAGCTGAGAGACTATGAAGTTGAAGAAAAGGAAATTCCAATCATGTGTGACAACACAAGTGCAATTGCAATCACTCAAAATCCCGTATTGCATTCAAGAACAAAGCATATTGATGTCAGATATCATTTCATAAGAGACCATGTTGAAAAGAAGGACATCACCTTGGAGTATATCTAAACTGACAGGCAGTTAGCTGATATATTCACAAAACCATTATGTGAATCAAGATTTGAAGAACTCAAGCATGAATTAGGATTAATCGAGCTGAGTTGACACTCAGAAAACTCAAGGAAAAGAGATGAAATGTGAAAAGATGAAAAAGAGCTGAACTTTTGAATCAGCTAAGTGAATTAGTCATATCGGAGAATCAGCTGCATCAAGTTAGCTGACAGCTGAGTACCTATGTGAAAAGAGAGAAGAATTGAATCAGCTAAGGAGTAAGCTGAGTCATTTATGAGCAAAGTGACAAAAACGCAATCATTTTTACTAAGCGGGAATGGTTTTAAGAATGACGTCAGCATAATTATGATGTGTACAGTCAAAAGCTGCTCACCAAGCTTAGGATTGGATATAAATGCTTCCGCATTAAATGCGAGAACTTAAATGCTAATCAGCGTGCAAAATCTAAGTCGTTGATCTTGATCAAATTCAAAAACCATCTGCACGACCTTTCAGAACCCATACATATATCATCCGTCCGATTTTCTCTCACTTTACCAAAACTGTTCATCTCTCTCTCAAAAGCAAAGAAAGAAGTTTTACTCTCAAAACCCTACAAATTTTCAAAGCTTATTTTCAAAGTTTCATTCGGTAAATCTTCAAGAAATGGCATCTACTTACGACTTTGTCAAGATGGGAAAGCAAATCCACACGGGACCTGCTGTGGATTTCGAAGGCATGATCAAACAGGGGTCAGACAAAACCCTTGTGAAGAAGATAGCAGAGAAGTTGGAGAAGTCTGGACTGAAACCCTTTTTGTCGATGGAGTTTCAGATGACCTACGTGGAGGAGGTCGCGCAGTTCTATGTGAACGCTGAAGTTCACGACGAGGGCATCAAGTCCTCTATTCACGGGAAGGATTTCACCATCACTGCCAAGGATCAGCGAACACATTTACTACCGGCGGAAGGAGGCTTTGGAGATTTATGAAGGCGATGTTAACTTGGTCTTTGCATGGAAGGAAGTAGCCAAACCTGACTGTGCTGCGAAGGTTGTCTACACAGCTGATAAGAAGCTGCTGAACGAGGACTACCACAAGCTGATGGATATTGTTGCCAAGTGCATAGATATCAAGTTTGGAAGCTTTAATCAGCTGTCCAAAACTAAGTTGATCGTGATGGCTGCGATCATAGAGGAAAAGAAGGTGAACTGGGCTGAGTTTGTATACATCAGACTCTGCCAAAACATTGGGAATAAATCCTTCAAGGAAGATGGTTCGTTCGGAGGATCCTTGGGGTACGGCCTGGTGATTGGCCGGATGATGGCGGTCAAAGGAGTCCCTCTTCGACATGGAAAGGCGTTCCATGTAAACAAGAAAATGTTCCGGTCAAATCTCTCCAGAGCACAGAAGAGAGCATACGCCAAAAGGGCTGATACGAGTGAGGGGGAATCAGCTGACCCTGAAGATACATCTGTCTCCTCCCCTTCCAAGAAGAAAGCTGCCCCTGCAGCTGCTAAGAAGACTGCTTCCCCTGCAGCAAAGAAAAAGAAATCCGCACCTACCCCTGCAGCTGAGTCACCTGCCCCCGCAGCCGTGTCTCCTGCCCCTGCAGCCGCAGTGGAGAAGGAATCCCAAATACCTTCTCCTGTTATCAAGAAAAAGAGGACTGATAAGCTGAGAAGACCAGCTCCTCAGAAAAAGACAACAACACCGGCCCCCGCCGCCCAGGACTCAGAGGAAACTTTATCCGTGCCAGAAATCCCTATGGTAAGGACTAAACGAAGAAGACTTTTCAAGCGTTCTGAGCTTGAGAAAACAGTTGAGTCTGCCACTCAGCTGGAGCAGATCGCGGAGACAGCTGGAGAAGTAGAGTCTCCTGAAATTCTAGGTGAAACAGCCAAGTCTGCTGAGGCCGATCAGCAAAGGCAAACTGGAGACCCAGCTGTTGACAAAACAGCTGAGGAGAAAGAGGTAGCTGAAAAAGCGACTTCACCTGTCGATAGGGTTGTATCCCCGGCTGCGACAGATGCTGCTGAGGATGTTGAGCAGTAAAGTCTGCTACCCTCAATCCCTGAGAACGAGGGACATAGCAAGAGGAGAATGATGATGACTTGATGATATTATCTCCGCCTTATCCAGACATTCAAAATCATCTACGAGAATGGAGGAAGTGGAAGCTAAGCCGATCAAGGGAACAGTTCCAAAGGCCAGAGTTCGTTGAAGAAGAAGAGGAACTGATGAACTTCCTTGGACTGACAACAGTGGTCCAAGCTCTTGATGAAGAAAACTGTTTAGATATTTTGAATATCTTTAAAGAAAAGGAGAAGGAGAGATTGGCAGAAGAGGCTGAGGCACGCGAGAAAGCCAATATATGTCCGTTCACTGGGACCACTGATCACTCCCACCCTCTATTTGACGTTCTTTCAGAAAGTGATGAGGATCTGGACCCTGCTGCTGCCACAGAAGAATTGCAAATGCAGCAAGCCATGCGGGAATCCAGAATCCTACATGAGCAAAGGCTGATGGAGGGACCAGGGGAGTCCTCCAAATCACAGCTGGAGATTGATCCTATGGGAGTGGTGCAGCAGATTCCCACTGTTGTTGCTGCCACCACTTCCCCAGCTCACTCAGGGGAAGGCGTTAAGGGAACTGGCGATGAAACTGGGAACGAGGGGACCCCAGTCGAGCCAACCACCTGCCCCAACGGCTGAATACTTAAAGGGAACATCCGGGAGTCTGGAGACGAGTGACCCCAATCCAAGTCACTCAGCTGGTGTGCCGGCTGAGGGGAAAACTCCCTCCACTGCAGCAAGGTCGGAGGATCTTTGCGGTGACTCCACAACGAATCTTGGAGGCGAAGTGGAGAAGGAAAAATACAAATAGAAATACAACAAGTTGTCATCAACGAGGCTCAAACAGTTGAGACTGTCTCAGCTGAGGTGCCAACTGCTCTAAAGGCCAATGACGCTGCTGATGCAGTCGAGGAAAAGGATGGATATGCCCCGGGAGTTAACACTGCGGGCATCGAAAGTGCAATCCATGGAGTTGAGACTCCGTGGATGCCACCCAAGACCCCAAGACAATCGACACCGTCGAAGGGATTGTCCAAGGCCCATTGCGCAGAGAGATTGCAGGAGGTAGTGAAGGCCTACGGGAGGTTGAGACTTCCCGAGGTAAACAAGCAGAAGCGCAGAACATCCCTCCTATCATCGATGAATATGAAAAGGAGATAAGTATCCTTCACGATTCCCAAGACAATCCAGATGTAACCTTTCTGGGATCTGAAGGTGACGATGAAGCTGAGTCATCCCCCATTGCCGATCCAAAAGACTCAGCTGAGGATGTTCTCCCAAGCACGAGTAAGTCCGATCTAAAGGCTACTCGCCAAATATTTAATTTTGATGATGAGCCACCCTGCAAGTCTCATCATCGTCCGATGACGCTACTGATACGGCCGAGGACAAGTCAACTCATATGGAAAAACCAGCTGAGACAGACGAAGCTGTTAAGACAGCTGAGGCTCTTCCAGCTTGGTCAACACCACATCAGACCACAGCTGAAACAGAGTCAACTGCGCAGGCTCCTTAAGCTGCAGCAGAATCGACTCAACCGGTCACATCACGGGCACAAGTTACCGTTGAGCAAATTCCCGTTGCCCATGATGATCCGTTTGAAGAATCGTTCCCCTTCTCTCTGGAGCTGCCCGATCTACTTGAAGAATCAACTAGAGATCAAGAATGTTTCCATAAACCTGATCCCGTCATTCCAACAGATACAATCGTCCCAGCAGATTTCGACTTTGATGCTGCTTGGCCGCCAGCTGAGACAGAAGTAACAGCTGAGGTTCGAGAAGTTTTCAAGGCCATATTTGCAGAGATAGCGAAGATGGAAAGGTACCAGGCCTCACTAGACATGAGACTGGATAACCGAGATGCCAATCTTACTGCCGATCTGCGAGGAATAATTGTCAGGATCCGGGAATGGTGGCAACAACAGTAGACAATGCGCGTGGAACAAGTGCGATACTTCAGAACATTGTTCAATAAATTGCTAGTCTAGCGAGCTGAGAATGCTGATATGAAGAGAAGAATGCAGGAAAACATCGATCGAATGCATGAATCTCACAACACAAAGATGCAGCTGCTGCGTGAATTTCATAAGAAAGAGCTCATGCGCGTAGAGGAGAACATGGAGAAGAAATTCAGCCTCCTCATGGCTTAAATGAAGCTGGTGGCAGCTGAATCAAACGCCACCCGCTCCGATTCCGTGCGGCAAAGACTACTCAATGTGATTCAAAGCATAACTCGCCTATCACCGCTTAGACTTCTTGATTGCTGGCTTGTTTCCAGGGGTCGGAAGCGAGTCGAGATCAGTCGATGAATTCAAAACGCTCAAATCCGAGGGTTACTTCGAGAATATGTCCATGGCCCAAGCCTGGGACTTGTATTGGGAAAAAGGCCTCAAGCTATGTGAAGAAGGCGACGAGCACGAGACTCACCGGCGATCCACTGCTTTGGTCACTCTTTGGTCACTCATTTCGGAAGAAGAAGGCCCTAATACAATACACACCCGAGGCAGAGGAAGAAGAATGGATGGAGGAGGAAGAGGTTTCAGACCTAGACCTCTGCCCAAAATCATTGAATATATAGATCTAGGTAAGAAATGAGGGATCTATTGGGCTGGGTTCGACGAAGTAGCCAACCTGCAAGTGGCCAAGAACAATGTTGAGTATGTAAAGAGAATCGAAGAAGAAAATAGAAGACAAACTCAGCTGTGGGGAGAGAGACAAGAAAGGAAAATGAAAGATGAAGCTGCCAGAAGAGCTTATGAGAAAAAGAATGCAGCTGAAGAAGAGAAGAAAAGAAAAAGGTCAGAAGATGATAGAGCTGAAGAAGAAAGAAGGAGACAGCGAAAGAGATGAAGCGTTGTTGTCCACCCCTTCATGTATTTTACTATGTAAATGCATATGTATGTAAGTCTTCTGTACACGGAATAAAATTGTATAATTTCTATACTTACGTAGATATAGAATAGCATGATTACTTTAAGCTCTGATTAAGCTCTGATACACTTTATAAGCAGCTATGTAAAGAACAAGAATGTTATGATCAATAAAAGATTGATTCTACGCATACATTCTGTGATTCTATATTATCTGTTTGTATATTTGCTATTTAATGGTTGAATGTATGTTTTAAGTTTTGGCATCATCAAAAAGGGGGAAATTGTTGGGAAATTAATTTTAGATTTTGATGAATGCCATGTAAAACTTAGACTAGGAAGTTGACACCCCATTTTCTTTGTAATTTGCATTGTAATAAATAGGGCTGGTTGAGCTGAGTTAAGTCAGCTATGCCTAAAGATGCAAGAAGTCGACTGGAGACTAGAATGAAGATTCCGCTGTGAGGCAGCTGAGTGTGGCAAGAAAGAGAAGACAGGAACTCGACTGAAGGTGCAGCTGAGATGCAGCTGAGTGAAGTATCAGTCAAGTCAACTCAGGATAGCCAAGTCTCAAGTTGAAGTGACAGATGAGTCATCCATTGATTGGGAGTTGACTCGAAGTCACCTGGGGAAATTAAGGAAATGCAGTCAAGTCAAGATAATTGAAAGAGATCCGTTGCACATAAGTCAAGAAAATTACTTAAACAAGTAATATTTCCATACTGCCTTTCTTAAAGTGCTCAGCCCCAGAAGCGTGCAAAAGGAATAAACCAATGGGAAGCACTGCACCTGTGTCAGAACTCTGAAAAGCTGAAGACTCATTCAATACGAGGAAACATCAATTCCAAGGACTGCAACAAGACAAGCCAACAACCACAAATGTCTTTTGAAAATTAACCTATCTCTTCAACGGGCAAATTTTCAAAACAACACTATAAAAGGCTGAGGAATCTATTTGAGAAAAGTTTACACCTTGAGAACCTTGATTACCTGAGAAAAACCAATACAAGCAAGAAAGCAATATATGTAACCTAATAAAATTCTCAAGTCGTTCAAGTTCAATCCTCAAGCCTACACTACGAAGGAAATCAATCCAACACTCACCTGTGAAGGAAAGACAACTTCAATCAGTTGAAGATGAAACATTTGAAGAAACAAAGGGGTCTACATTCCAAGGAGGACTGTAGAAAGGTTCAAGGTCAAACCAGTCTCACGTTTTTGGAGGGCTTCGTGATCAAATCCAAGAAGCTTGAGCAAGTGGGATGTAGTAGCAAGGCAGCTGCCCTGTGAAGAAGCTGAGTTGTACGAAAAGCCAGCTGTGTGACCAAGGCATCTCCAGACTGAGTCCCAAAGGATCAAGTCAACTGTGTGATCAAGACTTGCATCTGGACTGATAACCACTTTGTACACTAATCAATACTTAGTGGATTCCTCCAGGAGTTGGAGAAGAGAGGAGTAGAAGAATTACCCCATCTTCGAACCTCTATAAAATTTATTGTGTCAATTACATTTCAACACTTTAATTTCTGCATATTACTTTGATATCTGCTGATAAATTTGTTGTCCAACTGATAATAAACAAAGTGCTAAAATCAAGTATTAAAACAAACTCAAACCAAATTCAAGGGTGTTAAGTCTTCCGCTGAAAAGATATCACAGTCGAGTTAAGTCTTAGACTAAGCAGCTGAGTTATTCTATCACTTGGCTCGATGGGCCGAGTGCGTTGAGTGGCTAACTCTGCTGATTAACTAACTTAGCTGTCCATCAAGGACTTAGCTGTGAAGTATTAACTCTGAACTTTTTAAAAGGACTAAATCAAAAAGTTGGTAAGGTTTATTCAACCCCCCCTTCTAAACCTTACACTCACACCCCGTGGGACCTACACCAAGAAATCCATGGGGAATATAAATTTGTCCACTTTCACGAGCACATCTTCTATGATCCCCTTAGGATATGTGAGTGATCTATTTGCAAGTTGCAAGGTAATCGTGGATGGCTTCACCTCTCCCAATCCAAGTTTCCTGAAAATCGACAAGGGCATTAAGTTAATACTTGCTCCTAAATCACATAATGTTTTATCAGAGAAAACACCCCTGTTATACAAGGGATAGTGAAACTCCCCGGATCTTTGAGCTTTTGAGGTAGTTTTCTCTTAATGATGGTGTTGCACTCCTCAGTCAAGTTAATGGTCTCGAACTCTGCCATCTTTTTCTTCTTGGACATCACATCCTTTAAAAACTTCGCATAGTTGGGCATATGTTCTAATGCATCTTCAAAAAGGTATGTTAATATGCAGTTTCTTAAAGATGTCCAGAAATTTAGCAAATAGGGCATCTAACTTTTTCTTTTTAAAATGTTGAGGAAAAGGAAAGGGAGTAATAATTTTTGAAAAATCAGAGTTAGAGGAAGATATAAGCTTCTCAGCCCCTTTCTATTTATCATTGTGTCCCTTGTTTCCATCCTCGAACTCTACGTCAACATTTGCTACAGTATCTCTGTCTCTAGGGGTCAAAATCTGATGTTTGGCACCACGCACGGGCAGGTCATATGTCGACGCACGGCCCGTGCATTTATCGTCCTATTTTTCTCTTCTACGGCACCACGCATAGGCTGACCGTGCGTAGATGCATGGTCCATGCGTGGGTTTGAACTTTCTTGCTTTTCCAAAATCATTGGCTCGTACTCTATACCACTCCTCAAACAAATGGTGTTACACTGTTCCTTCGGGTTGACTTCAGTGTTGCTTGAAAATTGGCCCTTCTGATGCTGCCCACCGATGATCATACCTAACTAGCCAATCTGAGTTTCTAAATTTTTCATTTGTGAGCCCACAGTGTTAGCCAATTGTGTGACATGTGCCTCGATCTTGTCTATCTCTAAGCCTTATCTTTATTCAATCGGTTCCTCATTTCATTCACAAATGAACTCGTCTGACTCATGAACAAGGTAAGAATTTCCTCTAAAGATGGCTTAACTTCTGCATTAATGACTCCATTAGTCACACTAAAACCCAGTGGTGGTTGCATCACGTTATTCGTATTCGCATAGGAGAAATTTTCCTGATTCCTCAAACTTGGATGATAATGCGTGGGAGTTAAATTATTCCGGAATTTGCTGAAATCCTGGTTATTAACATAATGAGCCTCCTTTATGGGATATTTCGGAACTCCCCTATTATTTGCACCCGCGTTTGCCTCTTCCCCTTGAGGTTAAACACTCAACTGATTCATCAATGTTGTCATCTGAACTGTCAATGCTTTGATTGGGTCCGAATCAGAAACTTCGGCTACTCTTTTCACATTTGTCCTCTCGGAGGGCCACTAATAGCTATTCATTGCTATCTCTTCAAGCAAATTGAATGCATCTTGTAGAAATCATCTAGTAAAGCTCCCCCCTGCTGTGGCATCCACAAAAGATCTTGTCTGTTCCATCAACCTGTTGTAAATGAAGCAAAGTTGCTGATCCTCTGGAAATCCATGTTGCGGACACCTCCTCAATAAATCCCTGAATATCTCCCAAGCCTCGTACAGTGGCTTAGAGTTGAACTATCGAAACTGAGTGATCTCGCTCTTAAGCTGCAGTATCTTGCTTGGTGTTTGAATAAGAACTTCTGGCTCAACTCGTCCCAAGTATTAACACTGCCCTGAGTCAATGTGCCTAACTAGTTTCTAGCCTTATCCCTTAAAGAGAAAGGGAATAAGCGCAGACGTATCGCATCATCCGACACTCCATTCATCTTGATCGTATTATATGTTTGCATGAAGTGTGCAAGATGAGAGTTGGGATCCTCAGTTGCAAATCCCCCAAACTGGTTTTGTTGAATCATGGAAATTAGCGTCGGCTTTAACTCAAACTTGTTAGCATTTATCGAGATATGTGCAATTACACCATAGTTACGATTTGTCTGAGGGAGAAAGTAATCACGAATCGCTTGTTGCTAGACTGTTGTAGCGTCTCGTATCAGTAACTCATTATAGATCCTATTGATCCCATTATTACCTCCGTTGTTACCCCCGTTGTTCTCTTCCACACCCTCCATCGTATGATCTTGCTGTTTTCTGCTCGTTTAGTAGATGCATTGATTCGCCTTGCAAAATCTTCAACCTCCAGTATAAATGGTGTTAATTCCCTTCGCTTTGAGCGAGTTTTCATGCACTGCCTGCAACTAAAAGAAACAAACCAAACACTATAGGGGTGGAATTTAGCAAAATAAAAAGAAAAAATGTCTATATTAAAAAAATTCTATTTATCGCAATATTAGTACTAAAAATTTAATTAGTCCCCGGCAACAACACCAAAAACTTGTTCGCCTTATTTTTCGCTTCACCGCAAGTGAACAAAATAGTTAATAGATAGGATAAGCAAGGTCGATCCCACAGAGACTAATAAATTTATACACTAATTATATATTGAGATTATAATATTTTTATTTTTATTAAGACGATCGAAAGTTGATTGTTGTTTTATAAAACTAAGACAATATTTTATCATAAAAAGACAAAGCAAAGAGTTTGATTGAAAGATCAAGTGGATGAATGGATTCCAGGATTATGGTTTCAGTTAATTTCCCTCTTGTTATCCGATTAATCAAAACCAAAGTTAAATTTATCTTCCCTATAAGAAGATCACAAAATTATTTTATTATCTCTCTCGAGACACAATAAAAATGTTGATTGAATTATCTATGCTAGCATCTCTACTCAACATCAGATAAACAACTCCCAAAAATATAAAAGATCAGTTATCCTCACAAATACTCACAAACTTCTCCATCATGCAAAATATTTATGTCAAGCACTCAAGATCTATTAATGAAACTCATCTCTCGAATTATGAATCAATACATCAAGCAAGTTAAACCATTGGCCATTTGATAAAACAAGAAATAAAATAGAGTGCTCGAATAGGGTTCGAAATAATAACTTCAATTCCAATTAAACATCATACAAGATTATCAATTAACCTAATTCCAAAACCCGAAATCACAAAGTGTTTAGCCGGACATGGTATATAAACAACTTATAGACAAATCGTTCATATTCATATCTAACTAAGTGAAAATAAAAGATACAATGGAGTGAGAAAACTCAGAGATATCGATGATCTCTCGATCAATCTGCAATCCTCAAGCGTGTGGATGCGACCTCGATCTTTCTCTCAATTCATCCAATAGAAGGATGCTCTTTTCTGTGCTTTCTAGGGAAAAAGTAAGTGTCTCCTCGTTTAGGGCCGTCTCCTCTCAATTTATAACATACTAGGCCAAACCTAGGTCAAAACGCAGTCAAATTCTGAAATTCCCGCACAGGCGCACGGACCGTGCTTACACGCACAAGCTGCCCATTGTCATGCCGAACCAAATCTCACTTTTTCACACCACGTACGGCTCATGCTTGCAAGCATGGATTGCCCGTGCTTGGTCATTTTCTACTCAATTCAGCTGATTTTCTCGTATCAACTCCTTACTTCGTATACTCATTGTTCCACATATCTTTACACGATTCACAAGGGTTCTAATAGCTGCAATACTCCTGATTGCCACAAAATTGCTACAAACATAGTGATTTTCCTGCAAAACGAGCAAAGCGTAATATCTTTTCCATATATTGATAACACGGCCCATTTTTACTGAGTTAATGCATGTTTATCAACCTATTATATCCACAATTATGCCCAAAATATATGCAAAACTCACACTAATCAGAAAGGAAGATATAAAGACTACATAAGCACAAGTGAACAACCGACAAATATTCTAACAAAGGCCATCACTTTTGAGAAGTTTGAGAGCATTAGAGTTAGCTGAAAATTACAAATTAAGTAAGGGTGTTGAAATTAATTTGTATTTCTCAAGAGTCATGTTCTAGATTCATCTAGGAGTATTGTTTCTAGTTGGTAAAAAATTCACTTGCCCTACAAAACTAATTAACTAGAAGAGTCTAGATTCAAACACGAGTCTATGAAAAGACTCACTTAAGCACTTCTTATATAATCAGAAAAATTATCCTAATAAAAGATCTTAGAGCAGCAGCTCTTCCTTTCGATGTGCCAATAATTTTATCCTAGTATTTTCTATTTAGTTTGGGAACCCTTAGAACCTTAGCAAGACAAGTTCTCTCCCTTAACTAGGGATGAAAATATGGCCCGGCCCGAGCTGACCCACCCTAGTCCGACCCATTTGGGCCGCCCTGTCCTGTGAACCGCGGCATGGGGCGGACCATGGTATCACTTCCGCTCACAGGTACTCACCCCGTCTAGAATATTTATTTTTTAAATATACTTAATATATATTTTGCCTATATAATATATATTACAATATTATTTTTATGTATTCTTATATTATATCTATCATTTAGATATTATAAAAATGGCAATCTTTGTATAAAATATTTAATAAATATATATTTTTTCCTTTTTCTTTATTTTTTGCATTAATCTAATTTTTGGGGGCATAACGAGTTGGCCCGCCCCGTGACCCGTGGCGGGTCATCCCAGCTCCGCCCTGTTCTAGGGATGGGACGGGTCTAAGTCTTTAATTAGATAATACCCCATTGCCATTCCTGTTGGGTATACAGGTGTAAATATAAAAATGTGAGAGAGATATAAAATAAATTGGAGACAAAAATATATTGAGAGAGAAAATATTTTTATGGATATAACTTTAAAAATACACCAACAATTTTACAACGATTTTTCTCACAAGATTTTGCTGTTCTCTCACTCTTAAGCCTCAATTGGCTTTGTTTTTGCTTCTCTCGGATGGATCAAACTGATGGCACAAGATGCCTATTTATAGACCTAATAAGAAGTTAATTAAGACTAGTAAGTATTAGTTAGTGGTTTAGCAGATTGACTAATGTTGTTGCACTAATTAATGCTTTAGTGGAAATTACTTTATTCTTCATCATCAGACTTATTTGGCTAGCTGTAGCATTAATAGGTCGGCTAACTTTAGCAATTAGATTGCAAATTATAATTTTAACATCCCCTCTTAATTTGCAATCCATAAATTTAGTCAAAGTTACTCCAACTTTTCAAGGGTGACTACTTTCATGAAACTATCTGCCAATTGCTCCTTTGTGTTCACGAACTCAAGTTGAATTTCTTGATCATTCACGAGACTTCTGATGAAATGGTGCCAAAGTTCAATGTGCTTCGACCTTGCATGAAAAACTGGATTTTTCGTCATTGCGATTGTTGACATATTGTCACAGAAAATGGTTGTAGGAGTGTGTTGGCTTTGCTGAACATCAACCAAAATTCTTCTCGGCCATCTATGCTTCACAAAGCCGCATCGATGGCGCGATGTATTCTCCTGTCACGATGAAAGTGAGACTGTCTTTTGCTTCTTGATGACCAAGATATTATTTTTGAACCAAGACAAAATACATACCCCGAAGTACTTTTACGATCATCAAGTGACCCGGCCTAATCAATGTCTGTATATCCAATGAGCTTATTGTCTTTCTCTTTAACATACTTGATCCCGTGTTTGTATATCATCAAAATGTAGCTTGCTTGGATCATGCATGAATCTTGAAATTAGGCTTACTGGATAGATAATATCTGGTCTCGTGTTTGTCAAGTAAATCAACTTGCCGACTAAGCTGCGGTAAATCTTTGGATCAACTCTTGTCGCACCATCATTCAACTATAGTTTTTCATTAACTGCTAGTAGAGTTGAGATCGGCTTGCACTTGCTCATTTGAAAATTCTTCAACAATACTTCCAGATATTTTTCTTGAGAAATAAAAATTTCTCCTTTGGATTGGCGAACTTGAATCCCAAGAAAATATTTCATGATACCCAAGTATGTCATCTCGTACTCTTTCATCATTGCCTTTTTGAATTATTGCACCAATTTTGGATTGGTCCCTGTATAGATCAAGTCATCTACGTAAAGACAAACAATTAGAAATCTTGCGCACCTTGTTTCTTTACGTATAATGATGGTTCACTCTCACTTTTTTGAAAACCATTTTGTTGAAAATATTGATCAATCTTGCTATTCCAGTCTTTTGGTGCTTGCTTCAATCCATATAATGCTTTCTTGAGTCGATAGACTTTATCTTCTTCGCCATTTGCAATGTAGCCTTCTGGTTGTTCCACGTACACTTGTTCCTCCAAGTCACCATTTAGGAATACTGATTTAACATCCATTTGGTAGACTGGTAGTTCAAATTGTACTGCAATGGCCAGGACAATTCGTATTGTCTCCATTCGAGCAACTGGTGCAAATGTCTCACTGAAATCAACTCCCGGTTGTTGAGAATATCCCTTTGCAACTAAACGGGCTTTGTGCTTGTGAATTGAACCATCTTCTTTGTACTTGGTCTTGTAGATTCATTTGACCCCGATCAAAATTTTTCCTTCGGGAAGGTCTACGAGCTCCCAAGTATTATTCTTTTAAATACTTGCCATTTTTTCATCCACCGCAGTTTGCCAAACTTCTTCTTTGGCGGCTTCTTCGTAGTTCTATGGCTCACAAGCAAAAAATGCAACATTACATGATTCATAAATGTCTATCAAGTTTCTTACTCTTCTGATTGGACTTTCAGAATCTTGAAAAGATTCTCCAGGTGATCCTGGTGGGCTGGAGCTTGAGCTAGTACTGGTACTGGTGCTGGTACTTGTGCTGGGTTGATCACCTTGATTTGTTGAAACAGGTGTTTGTCCGGGCAGATTTATTTTTTGATTTTCATTCCACTTCCAGGACTGCATCTCATCAAATATAACATCTCGAGAAATTATGAGTTTATTTGTCTTTGGATTTAGTAAACGATATCCCTTGGATTCGTCATTATAACCCTCAAAGATCATTTTTTCTCTTTTTTCATCGAATTTTTCTCTATGTTGAGATTGAGTATGTGAATAAGCAATGCAACCAAAAACTTTGAAATGATTTACCTATGGCTTTCTATGGTGCCACGCTTCATAGGGTGTTTTGTTTGGAATAGCTTTTGTTGGTGAACGGTTTAAGATATAAACCGTTGCATTCACAGCTTCTGCCCAGAACTTTTTGGAAGTCCTTTGTAGGTCATCATGCTCCGTGCCATTTCCACGATCGTGCGATTCTTTCGTTCTGCAACACCATTTTTTTGTGGGATGTAGCGAACTATGAGTTGTCTGTGGATTCCTTTTTCTTTGCAATAATCCATGAAAGATTTGCCAATGAATTCTCCTCCTTGATCTGTTCGCAGTGTCTTTATTTTTCTGCCACTTTGATTTTCCACGTATTTTTGGAACTCCAGAAAATTTGAAAATGCTTCTGATTTTTGCTTTAAGATATATACCCACATCATTCTGGAATAATCATCAACGAACAAGAAAAAGTACCTGTTGTTGTTGAGAGATGGTGTTTGTGTTGGCCCACAAATATCTGCATGCACAATCTCGAGAGGAGCTTTGGCTCTGTATGATGTCTTTGGGAATGGTAAAGGATGCATTTTACCATAAATACATCTTTCACAAGTCTTGTTTCGATCTGGAATGTCAGGGAGACCAAAGACCATATTTTTCTTTTTGAGCAAATTCAAACTTTTATAGCTCAACTGTCCATACCTCAAATGCCATAGATTATGTTGTTCATTTGTTGTGCTTTGAAGTGAAAATTTCTCAGTCAATGGCAGGTTAAGAGGAAATATTTTATTTGAAGTCATCTTAACTCTTGCCATTGTGAGATTCTATTGGGAAATTATCTTATAGATTTTGATGAATGCCATGTAAAACTTAGAATAGGAAGTTGGCACCCCATTTTTGTTATAGATTGCATTGTAATAGATAGGGCTAGTCGAGCTGAGTTAAGTCCGCTATGCCTGAACATGCAAGAAGATAACTGGAGACTAGAAGGAAGACTCATTGTGAGGTGAGTGAGTATGGCAAAGAAGAGAAGATAGGAACTCGACTGAAGGTGCAGCTGAGATGCAGCTGAGTGAAGTATCAGTCAAGTCAACCCAAGATAGCCAAGTCTCAAGTTGAAGTGACAGAAGAGTCATCCAATGATTGGAAGTTGACTCGAAGTCACCTGGGGAAGCCAAGGAAATGCAGTCAAGTCGAGATAACTGAAAGAGATCCGTTGCACAGAAATCAAGAGAATTACTTAAACAAGTAATACTTCCATACTACCTTTCTTAAAGTGCACAGTCCCAGAAGCGTGCAAAAGGAATAAACCAATGGGAAGTACTGCACCTGTGTTAGATCTCTGAAAAGCTGAAGGATCATGTATACGAGGAAATGTCAATTCCAAGAACTTCAACAAGACAAGCCAACGACCACAAGTGACTTTAAAAAACAAGCCTATCTCTTCAACGGGCAGATTTTTGAAAGACCACTATAAAAGGCTGGGGAGTTTTATTGAGAAAAGCTTACCTTGACCATCTGAGAATTGAATACAAGCAAGAAAGAAACATTTGTAACCTGAAATATTCTCAAGTTATTAAACGCTCAATCCTCAAGCCTACATTACGAAGGAAATCAATCCTACACTCACCTGTGAAGGAAAGACGACTTCAATCAGTTGAAGAGGAAACATTTGAAGAATCAAGGGGTCTACATTCCACGAAGGATTGTAGAAAGGTTCAAGATCGAACCAGGCTTAAGTTAGTTGGAGGGCTTCATGATCAAATCGAGTCGTATGAGAAGAACTGACCAAGGCAGCAAGTCCCAAAGGATCAAGTCGGTTGTGTGATCAAGACTTGTATTTGGACTATTAACCACTCTGTATATTGATCAATACTTAGTGGATTCCTCTAGGAGTTGGAGAAGAGAGGAGTAGAAGAATTACCCTATCTTCGAACCTCTATAAAAACTTATTGTGTCATTTACATTTCAAAGACTTTAATTTCGCATATTACATTTATATCTCGTGATAAATTTGCTATCCAATTGATAATCAACAAAGTGCTAAAACCAAGTATTGAAACAAACTTAAACCTAAATCAAGGGTGTTAACCACTCGTAAAACATATCAATACAAGTTAAGTCTTTAGTCAAAACAACTGAGTTATTCTATCAGCTCGACCCCATCTTGAGTGGCTAACTCTTGATTAACTAACCTCCATCAAAGACTTATTGTAGTATTTCGAATATTTAAAAGGACTAAATTTGAAAAGTTGGTAAGGTTTATTCAACCCCCATTTAAACCTTACACTCACACCCCTTGGGAGCTAAAGCGGTTGGTTTTGCTATCAATTGATAGATCTCAAATCTTTCAAAGAGTGATCTTTCAAAACTCTTTTAATCGGCAAAGTTATTATCATGGAAGCAAATTTGACAAATCCCTATGTTCACTATTGAGGAATTTGATGATTAAGTCTTACACGATGAAATGTGGATAGTGATAGAAGATGGGCCTTTGCAAATTTTAAAAGTGAACACAATTGTAAGGAGAGTTGCAAATTTGAAGGTGAAGAGGATGTTGCTCCCGGACTAGCTATGGTTGAAAAACCGAGATTTGAATGTACAAATGATGACGAGGAAAAGATATAACTTGGACAATGTGGCCAAGGACATTCTTTACAAAACTTTGGACAAATCCATGTTCAATAAAGTCAAATCATGCAAAACGGCTAAAGAAATCTGGGACAAGCTAACCTTGATTTGTGAAGGCTCAGAGCAAATCAAGGAAAATAAACTATCTGTTCTTTGTACAAAAATTTGAGAATTTTAAAATGCTTGCAGGAGAGACCTTGGATCATTTGGATGCTCGGTTCACGTAAATTACCAATGAGCTATCTCGCACTTGGAAAAGAATATACACGAGAAGGAAATGTGTATGAAGATTCTAAGAAGTCTCCCAGCTGAATGGGAAATGAAGGTCATGGCACTGAGACATTCCATGGACCTATCCAAGACATCCAACCATGAGCTATTCTCATATCTCAAGGCCTACGAATTTGAGCTGAGGAGAAAATACCAAGAGGAGAAAGTCATGTGCCCAAAACAATTTGCTCTAATTGTTAAGGATGGCAAGAGAGCCGAGGTCAAAGAAGTCATTGACCAAGAGGAAATAGCCCTGATGGTTAAAAGGTTTAACAAGTTCTTCAATAAGAACTACAAGAGAGGCAAGGGTGAACCCTCCAAAAGACACTCAGCTCCCTCCAAGTCAAGGGAAGATAGACCAACCAAGAGAGCAGAGCATCAAAAAGTTGAATATCAAAGGGTGACAATCCAAGAATGGAAAGAGTCGATCAAAAGGTTGAAAATCTATCTTTGGGCAGACAACAAGGTCACTATGCCATTGATTGCCCATATCATGTAGTCAACAAATACAGGAATGAAGAGGAAAGAAAGGTCTGAGAGAAAGAAGACAAGAAAAGAAAAAGGCAATGTTGGTGCAGAGCTGGCCGAGACAGTCAAGTCAAAAGACTGGTGATTGAGAGAGAGTAGTGAAGCGACTACTCAAGTGACTTTGAAGAAGAAGCCTTGATCTGTTTAATGGCCAAGGAACAAGACCAACTGACCAAGAAGATGAGGTACACTCTAACTCATCACACTCGTATTCTAGTGATAGTGATCGTGACACACACTTCATCACCCACTCGATCTTTATGATTCATTAGGCAAAATGATGAAAGACTTTGAACACATTAAATCCTCACACACACTACTAAATGAGGAAAACAGCCTACTCAAGATCCAAAACTCTCAGCTGACTAAGGAGCTGAGTACTCTAAGTCAAGTAGCTGATGAGAATAAAAGTCTAAAGGCTGAAAATGTTAAGTTAATAGCAGAAATAGCTGCTATAGAAAAGAGGGAGAATGACCTCAAAAATGTGATTGCCTCATTCACCAAGGCATCTAAATCCTTGGATGACCTTATTATGAGTCAAAGAGAATGTGGAGACAAGACAGGCTTAGGATTTAATTCCTCTGTGCTATGTCAAGCTCCAAAAGTGATTTTGGAAAAAGGATCTTCAAGTAATGAAGTATCTCAAAAATCCAAAACTCCAAATGGTGCACACACATTTATTCCAAAGCACAATCACAAGCAAAGCGGCCTTGGTTATAAAGGAAAAGGAAAAAATTGCCCGATTGAGTGTCTTTGAGAGGACAACTGAGAAGAAATCCAGCCGAGTTCCTCAACAAACTCCAAATAGGAAATACTCTGTAAAGAAGAAACAGAGCTACCAAAAGTCTCAGAAATTCTATAAAAGAAATATATATGATGGGAATGGTAGAAACTACCCAAGCCAAGCTGATTGAAATAATGTGAACTATCGGCCAAAGATCTATGGAATATAAGCTAAATGGCAAAGGCCTAAAACTCAACAAAGGCCATTCCAAAGGCATAAGAGCTATCATCAGCACACTTATGCACCTAGGCACTACACTCAGAGATATCACAACTACCCAAATACAGCAATTGCCAAAACACATTCACATGCATACAGACAAAAGAGACAGATGTATGAACCTAGAACCCCCAAGCAATTTGCTAAAGTTAATTATGATTATGGCACGATAGATGGCAACCTCTTAGAGTCAAATCATTTGGCTATAGCTGGTTGGATCATCTTATAATACTAACCCCTCGGGACCAGGCAAGTATGGGTACCTAAAATCTAATTTCCTTGATTGCGGGTTCAAGGAGCAGTGAGTGCCAAGGAACCTGGTACATGGATAGTGGTTGTTCGGACATATGACAGAAACAAGAAAAATCTGTCAAAATTCAAGGAAGTCGAGGTGCAAAAGTCATATTTGGAGGAAATGAAGCTCCGGGGGAGAAATAAGGGGCAATTGGATCCATCAAGAAAAATGGATTAGAAATCACGGATGTTGCATATGTTGAAGGACTCAACTTCAACTTGCTAAGCATCAGCCAACTTTGTGACAAGGGTTATAATGTTGGATTCAACATGGGTATATGCCAAATCAAGGACATTGAATCCAATGAAGTTGTCTTTGCAAGGATGCGGAACAAAAGAACATGTATGTGGTAGATTGGTCAATACGCAACACCAAGCACTTGTCTCGCTGCAAAAAAGAGCACACGGCCGAATCTAGTTGGTCGTGGCACAAGAAGATGAGTCACATGAATTTCAAAACAATCAACAAGCTTGCCAGGAGCAATCTTGTAGAAGGACTTCCAGACTCAGTGTACAAGAAGAAAAGTGTATGTGATTCATGCCAGATGGGAAAGCAAATCAAATCATCATTCAAAGAAAAGACATGTCTATCTTCAACTAGAATATTGCACCTGCTACATATGGATCTATTTGGTCCAGTTGAACCAGCTAGCATAAGTGGGAAGAGATACACCTTGGTGGTAGTAGATGACTACTCAAGATATACATGGACAATATTCATGTGTAAGAAGAAAGAAACTCTGCAGAAACTACCACAGGTTGATAAAAAGAATCCAAAATGAGAAGAGTCAAACCATTATCAAAATAAGATCGACAGAGGAACTGAATTTGTCAATGGTATAATCACTCAGTACTGCATTGAAAATGGTATTGGTCATGAATTATCTGTAGCAAGGATTCCACAACAAAATGGAGTTGCAGAAAGAAGAAATAGAACTCTCAAAAAGAAGCAAGGACCATGTTGAAGCGGGGCTACCTAAAAGATTTTGGTCAAGCAATAAACACAAAGATGCTATACTCAAAATAGTGCATGATAAAGCAGACGGTGACAAAGACTCCCTATGAGATCGGACGGGGAGAAAGCCAAATGTTGCATATTTTAGAATATTTGGATGCAAATGTTTCATCCATAATAATGGCAAAGATAATTTATAGGCTTTTGATGCTAAAGTCGATGAAGGTATCTTCTTGGGATACTCACCAAAGCAAAGCCTCCGAGTACTCAACAAGAGGACTATGGTTACTGAAGAATCCATCCATGTGGTGTTTGATGAGCTAAATGTAAATGGAGAAGACATTGAAGAGTCAGCTGATAAGTTGAATCAACCAACCATGCAGAAGAGTCCCTATGTTGAAGTTGAAGCTGGAATTATAAATCCAGATGAAGATGAGATAGCTGAATCTCAAAGGCAGCTGGAAAATTTGCAGCTAAGTGACAATGAGAGAGTTGATCAAAATAACATAAGCGCAAGACGATCGAATCCGGCTAACTTACTCCAACGATGTAAGATGGCCGAGAGACCATCCACGAACTAGTCATTGGAGATGTAAGAGAAGGTGTAAAAACGAGATCCAAAACTCAACAAGAAGCAATGTTCACCTGCTTCATCTCACAAATAGAGCTTAAAGATGTGTCACAAGCATTGGATGACACACATTGGATTCAAGCCATGCAAGAAGAGAATCGGTTTGAAAGAAATAAAGTGTGGGAATTGGTTCAAAGACCTACCCATCAAAATGTTATTGGCACTAAATGGGTGTTCAGAAACAAGATGAATGAGGAAGGTTCTATGGTAAGAAACAAAGCAAGATTGGTAGCCAAAGGATATTGCCAAGAAGAAAGGATAGATTTTGATGAAACATTTGCTCCTGTGGCAAGATTGGAAGCCATAAGGATGTTTCTTGCCTATGCAGCTCACAAGAACTTTATTGTATATCAAATGGATGTAAAAAGTGCATTTCTTAATGGTTTATTGGAAGAAGAAGTGTATGTTGAACAACCTCCAGGATTTGAGCAGAAGACTCTTGGAGACAAAGTATACAAACTCAAGAAAGCTCTATATGGATTGAAACAGGCACCCAGAGCATTGTATGATACATTGTCACAATTCTTGATTGAGAATGGATTCACAAAAGGCAAAGTGGATAGAACACTCTTCAGAATTCAAGATGGGAAGAGCATATTGCTTGTTCAAATATATGTGGATGACATCATTTTTGGATCCACAAACAAAGAGCTGTGTGATAAATTTTCAAATCTCATGCAAAGCAAATTCGAAATGAGCATGATGGGAGAGCTGACATTCTTCATTGGACTTCAAGTGAAACAATCGAAGGATGGAACCTTCATAAGTCGACAAAATACACCAGAGATTTAATGAAGAAATTTGGTATGGAAGAGAAGTCTTTCGTGAAAATACCAATGAATACATCGATCAAAATGGATATGGATGCGGATGGCAAGCACTGTAGATCAAACAAGATACATAGCACTTATTGGATCATTGCTCTATCTCACAAAGCAGCGGGCCGGACATCACTTTCTTTGTAGGTGTATGTGCAAGATTTCAATTTGCTCCAAAAGAAAGCCCATGATGATGCGGCAACCAAGAGAATCTTGAGATATTTGAAAGGAAGCCAAGAAGTTGGCTTATGGTATCCAAAGGAAGGTGGATTCAAGCTAATTGGTTATTCGGACTCGACTATCTTTGGATGTAGAGTTGATGGAAGAGTACACCTCGAGGTACATGTCAAATGCTTGGAAAGCAGATTGGTTTCTAGTTTAGCAAAAGCAAAATTCAATAGCCACATCCACTCAAGCAGAAGTACATAGGCTGGCAAGGCATTGTTGTGCCCAAGTCTTATGGATGAGACAACAACTGAGAGATTATGAAATTAAAGAAAAAGAGATTCCAATTATGTGTGATAACACAAGTGCTATTGCAATCACTCAAAATCTTGTGTTGCACTCATGAACAAAGCACATTGATGTCATATATCATTTTATAAGAGACCATGTTGAAACGAAGGACATCACCTTAGAATATATTTCAACTGATAAACAGTTGGCCGACATTTTCACAAAATCATTATGTGAGTCGAGATTTGAAGAACTCAAGCATGAGTTAGGGTTAATTGAGCTAAGTTGACACTTAGAAGACTCAAAGAAAAGAGATGAAACATGAAAAGAGGAAAAAGAGCTGAATTCGTAATTCAGCTAAGTGAATCAGCCGTATCGGAAAGTCAGTTGTATCGAATTAGCTGACAGCTGAGTCACTAGGAGAGGAGTGAGAAGAAGGGTTGAATCAGCTAAGGAGTAAGCTGAGTCATTTATGAGCAAAGTGACAAAAATGCGATCGTTTTTACAAAGCGGGAATATTTTTAAGAATGACGTCAGCATAATTATGACGTGTACAGGCAAAAGCTGCACACCAAGCTTATGATTGGATATTAAATGTAAATCGGCGTGCAAGATCTAAGCCGTTGATTTTGATTAAATTTCAAAAACCTCCCGCACGTCCTTTCATGAACCATACTTAAACCATTTCGTTCGTTTCTCTCTCACTTTACCAAAAATTGTTCATCTCTCTCTCGAAAGCAAAAGCAAAAATTTTCTCTCAAAACCCTATCAATCCTCATATCATTTTCTAAGTTTCGTTCGGTAAAACATCTCGAAATGGCATCCACTTATGACTTTGTCATGCTAGGAAAGCAAATCCACACAGGGTCTACTGTGGATTTCGATGGTATGGTTAAACAGAGGTCCGACGACACCCTAGTGAAGAAGATTGCTGAGAAATTGGAAACATCTCGGCTGAAACCATTTCTGACGTTGGAGTTTCCGATGACCTATGTGGAAGAGGTCGCACAGTTCTATGTGAACGCTGAGGTTCACGATGAGGGCATCAAGTCCTCTGTTCATGGAAAAGAGTTCACCATCACTGCCAAGGATTTGGCTGAACACTGCTTGTTGCCGGCGGAAGGAGTGCCGGAGATTCATGAAGCTGAGGTCGACCTGACTGCTTCTTGGAAGGAAGTAGCCAAGTCCGACTGTGCTGCGAAAGTAGTCTATACAGCTTATAAGAGGCTACTGAAAGAGGACTACCACAAATTTCTGGACATTGTTGCCAAATGCATAGACATCAAATTTGGGAGCTTTGACCAGCTGTCTAAAGCTAAGCTGATCGTAATGGATGTGATCCTTGAAGAAAAGAAGGTAAATTGGGCTGAGTTTGTCTACAATAGACTCTGCCAGAATGTTGGGAACAAATCCTTCAAGGAGGATGGAACGTTTGGAGGTTCCCTAGGATACGGCCTGGTGATTGGCCGGTTGATGGAAGTAAAAAAAGTCTCTCTTTGACATGGAAAGGCGTTCCATGTGAACAAGAGGATGTTTTGATCAAACCTCTATGGCGCACAGAAGAGAGCCTACGCTAAGAGAGCTGATACGAGTGAGGGGGAATCAGCTGACCCTGATGATACAGCTGTCTCCCCTCCTCAAAAGAAGGCTACCCCTGCAGCTGCTAAAAAGACTGATGCCCCGCAAAGAAAGAAAAAGAAATCTGCTCCCGCCCCGCAGTGAGTCAATGTCCCCCGCAGCCGTGTCTCCCCCCTGCGGCCGCAATGGAGAAGGAACCATTAATCCCTTCTCCGGTGATCAAGAAGAAGAGGATCGCCACAACAAGGAAGGCAATCGCCTCTAAGACATCTGCGAAGGCATTCACCTTCAATGAACCAGGAGGAAGTGGAGCGGATCTCCTCTCGGTAAAAATAAAGAGAAGAAGAAGACTTTCCAAGCTCTCCGAGCTTGAGAAGACAAACAGTCTGTCACTCACGGTGGAGAAGATACCGAGACCGCCTTTGGAGAAGTAGAGTCTCGAAGTGATCGATGAAACGCCAAGTCTCGCTGAGGCCGATCCCAGAGGCAAGTCGAGGACCCACCAGAGACGAACAGTGAGGAACAAGGAATGGCTGAGACAACCAAATCACCTATTGACAGGGTTGTTTCTCCACCTGTAACAGAGGCTACTGAGGGTGTCGAGCAGCAAAATCTGCTACCCTTAATCCCTAGAAATGAGGGCCAGCAAGAGAATGATGAAGACGATGTAATCATGTACTCTCCATTGTATCCAGACATCCAAAATCATCTGCGAGAGTGGAGAAAATGGAAGTTGAGCCTATCCAAAGTGCAGTTTGAAAGTCCAGAGTTCATTGCTGAGGAGAAGAACTCTTCAGGTTTCTTGAGGTGGACACAGTGTTGCAAGCCCTTGACGAGGATAATTGCATCAATATATTGCAGATTCGAAAAGAAAACGAACGGGCTAGAGCAGCTGAGAACGCAGAGGCACGTGAGAAGGCCAGCATCTGCCCTCTCACTGGCACCACCGATCATACACACCCTCACCTTGACGTCCTATCAGAAAGTGATGAGGATTTGGACCTTGTTGCTGCCACAGAAGAATTGCAAATGCAGCAAGCAATGCAAGAATCCAGAATCCTTCATGAGCAAAAAATGATGGAGGGACCAGGAGAGTCCTCCAAATCACAGCTGGAGATAGACCCTATGGGAGTGGTGCAGCATATTGCCACTGTTGTCGCTGCCACCACTTCCCCAGCTCATTCGGAGGAAAGTGTTAAGGGAACTGACGATGAAACTTGGAGTGTGGGGACCCCAGTCGAGCCAACCCCTAATGAAGGTGTCTTACCACCTGCCCCAACGGCTGCATACTCAATGGGAACAACCGGGAGTCTGGAGACGAGTGACCCCATTCCAAGTCACTCAGCTGGTGTGCCACTGAGGGGGAAACTCCCTCCACTGCAGCAAGGTCGGAGGATGTTGCAGCTGACTCCACAATGAATCTCGGAGGCGAAGTGGAGAAGGAACAACCACAGAATACACAGTGAGTTGTCATCAACGAGGCTCAGACAGTTGAGACTGTCTCAACTGAGGTGCCAACTGCTCTCTGCAGCTAATGATCTTCTTGATGCGATCGAGGCACATGAAGGAAGCGCCCGGGAGTTAACACTCTAGGCGATGAAAGTGCAATCCATGGAGTTGAGACTCCAATGGATGCCACCTCGAAAGACCCCAAGACAGTTGACATTGTCGAAAGGGATGTCAAGGCCTCGCTGCAGATTGAGACTGCGCAGGAGGTAATGAAGGCCAACGGGAGGTTGAGACTTCCGGGGTAGAGAAAGCGAAGCACGAACATCCCTCCCGCTATCATTGATCCATCGAAAAGGAGATAAGTGCTCTTCACAATTCCCAGGATAATCGATGTAACCTTTCTCGGGATCGGAAGGAGACGATGAAGTTGAGTCATCCCCGTGGATCGATCCAAAAGACTCGGTGAGGATGTTCCAACCACGAGTAAGTCGACCTCAAGACTACTCGCCAAACATTCAACTTTGATGATGAGCCACCCATGGAAATCTCATCATCGTCCGATGATGCTTCCGATAAGGCCGAGGACCCGGTCAACTCATTTGGAAAAACCGGTGAGACCGACGAAGTTGTTGAGACACCTGAGGCTCGGCAAGTCGGGGTCGACTTCACAACAAACCACAACAGTGAAACAGAGTCCATGCGCGCGGGCTCCCCAAGCCGCAGAGAGTTCGACTCCACAAGGGACTTCACGAGCACCAATTATCATTGAGCAATTCCGGTTGCCCATGATGATCCTTTTGTAGAATCATTTCCTTTCTCTCTGGCGCAAGTACCCGACCTCCCTGAAGAATCAGCTAGAGATCATGACCGCTTCCACAGACCTGGCCCTGTTATTCCATCAGACACCATTGTTCCAGCTAACTATGACTTTGACGCTGCTTGGCCGTCAGCTGAAACAGAGGAGACAGCTGAAGTTTGGGAAGTTTTCAAAGCCTTATTTCCGAGATTGAAAAGATGGAAAGGCACCAGGCCTCACTGGACATGAGGCTGGATAACAGAGACGCCAACCTTACTGCTGATTTGTGTGGCATCATAGTCAGGATCCGGGAGTAGTGGCAACAGCAGCAAACAATGCGAGTGGAACAAGCTCGATATTTCAGGACATTGTTCAACAAGTTGTTAGTCTGGAGGGCTGAGAATGCTGATGCAAAGATAAAATTGCAAGAGCACATTGAACAAATGCATGAATCTCATACTACGAGAGATAAAGCACGCGTGAACATAATAAGAACGAGCTCTCTGGCGTGGAAGAGAATATGGATCGAAAATTCGTCTCCTCATGGAGATGAAGTTGGTAGCGGTGACCCGCTCACGAGTTCCGTGCAAAGCATACTCCGCAGCAGATTCGGCGTAACTCGCCTATCGCCAGACTAGACTTCTTGCTTGCTAGCTTGTTTCCAGGGGTTCCTCTTTCCTTTGATGATGCCAAAAAGGGGGAAGAGGAATACCTAAAGGCACTGAAGGGATCTGAAGCTGAGAAGGAGGAAGTAGCTGTGAAGGGAAAGACAGCTGAGGAAGTAATAAGAGAGAAGAAAGGGAAGTCTGTTGAGGGGGAAGGTTCGAAAGATGTGACCTTGATGATTATTAAAACCCCTTAACAAGGTCTTGTGACAGCTGATATTACCAGCAAACTCCTAGTGACTCTGCCACTCCAACACTCTGGTGTACCTATGGCTGAAAAGAGAAAGACAATTGAAGTAGGGATGAAGAAAGTGGAAGGAAGGATGGATGCCCGAGTTATGGATATTCTAAAACAACATGGAGGCATTCCATGCATGACAGAGACACCTATGCCATTTCAGATGCCGGAACCGAGCCAAGATCGATTGATGAATTCAAGACGCTCGCATCGAAGGATACTTCGCAAATATGTCCACGGCTCAAGCCTCGGGATTTATCTTGGGAAAAGGGTCTCACACTATGTGAAGAAGGCGACAGCAACGAGACTTTTGCGCAATCACTACTGGTCACTCTGTTAGTCACTCACCGGGAAAAAGAAGACCCCGAAGACAAAGACACGCCCGAGAGGAAGAGGAAGTAGCGAGAAGTGGAAGAAGTGGTTTCGGACCCAGACCTCGCCCAAAAATATGGAGTATATAGATCCAGGCAAGAAAGGAGGGATCTATTGGGCTGGATTTGACAAAGTAGCCAACCTGCAAGTGGCTAAGAACAAAGCTGAGTATGTGAAGAGAATTGAAGAGGAAAATAAAAGACAAACTCAGCTATGGGAAGAAAGACAAGAAAGACGAGAAGAAATGAAGCTTCGAGGAAGGGCGTATGAAAAAAGAAGAAGGCGGTGCCAAGATGAGAAAAAGAGAAGAAGATCGAGAAGATGACATAGTCAAGAATATAAGAAAGAAGGGCTGACAAAGGAGATGAAGTGTTGTTGTCCACCCCTTCGTGTATTTTACTGTGTAAATACATTTTTATGTAAGTCTTATGTACATTGAATAAAATTGTACAGTTTCTATACTTGTGGAGATATAGAACAGCATGGTTACTTTAAGGTCCATTTAAGCTCTGATATATTTTCTTTTAATTCAAGCTCTGATACACTTTGTAAACAGCTATGTAAAGAACAAGAATGTTATGATCAATAAAAGATCGATTCTAAGCATACATTCTGTGATTCTACATTTGCCTATATGTATCTTTGCTGTTTAATTATTGTTGTATGTTTTAAGTTTTGGCATTATAAAAAAGGGGGAAATTGTTGGGAAATTATTTTGTGGATTTTGATGAATGCCATGTAAAACTTAGAATAGGAAGTTGGCACCCCATTTTTGTTGTAAATTGCATTGTAATAGATAGGGTTGGTCGAGTGAGTTAAGTCGGCTATGCTGAACATGCAAGAAGACAAGACCGGAGAAGGAAGACTCATTGTGAGGCGGTGAGTATGGCAAAGAAGAGAAGATATGAACTCGATGAAGGTGCGGTGAGATGCGGTGAGTGAAGTATCGATCAAGTCAACTCAAGATAGCCAAGTCTCAAGTTGAAGTGACGGAAGAGTCATCCAATGATTGGAAGGTCGACTCAAGTCACCTGGGGGAAGGCAAGGAAAAAACGGTCAAGTCGAGATAATCGAAAGAGATCCGTTGTACGTAAATCAAGAGAATTACTTAAACAAGTAATACTTCCATACTACCTTTCTTGAAGTGCTCAGTTCCAGAAGCGTGCAAAAGGAATAAACCAATGGGAGGCACTGCATCTGTGTCAGAACACTGAAAAGCTGAAGAATCATTCATACGAGGAAATGGCAATTCCAAGAACTGCAACAAGACAAGTCAACGACCACAAGTGACTTTCAAAAATAAGCCTATCTCTTCAACGGGCAGATTTTTGAAAGATCACTATAAAAGGCTGAGGAGTTTATTTGAGAAAAGGTTACCTTGATTACCTGAACCAAAAACATTCAAGCAAACATTTGAACTGTAACCAAGAATATTCTCAAGTCATTCAAGATTAATCCTCAAGCCTATATCACGAAGGAAATTAATCCAACACTCACCTGTGAAGGAAAGACAACTTCTATCAGTTGAAGATGAACCATTTGAAGAATCAAGGGTCTACATTCCACGAAGGATTGTAGAAAGGTTCAAGGTCGAACCAAGCTTAAGCTATTTGGAGGGCTTCGTGATCAAATCCAAGGAACTTAAGCAAGTGGGTTGTAGTAGCAAGCGGTTGCCCTGTGAAGAAGTTGAGTCGCACGCGAGAAGCCGGATGTGTGACCAAGGCATCTCCGGATCGAGTCCCAAAGGATCAAGTCATTTGTGTGATCAAGACTTTGTATCTCGGGATTAACCACTCGTATATTGATCAATACTTAGTGGATTCCTCCGGGGAGTTGGAGAAGAGAGGAGTAGAAGAATTACCCCATCTTGAACCTCTATAAAAACTTATTGTGTCATTTACATTTCAACACTTTAATTTCCGCATCTTATTTTTATATCTGCTAATAAATTTGCTATCCAATTGATAATCAATCGAGTGCTAAAATCAAGTATTAAAACTAACTTAACCAAATTCAAGGGTGTTAAGTCTTCGCTGAAAACAAATCACGGTCGAGTTAAGTCCTTAGTCAAAACAAAGTGAGTTATTCTATCAACGGCTCGATCAGTCCGTTGAGTGACTAACTCACGATTAACTAACTTAGTTGTCCATTAAGGACACAACTGTGAAGTATTAACTCTGAATATTTAAAAGGACTAATTTGAAAAGTTGGTAAGGTTTATTCAACCCCCCCTTCTAAACCTTACACTCACACCCCTTGGGACCTACAAGGAGAATTTATCGGGAAATTCTTCTTGGATTATTGCAAAGACAAAGGGATTCACAGACAACTAACAGTCTGTTACAGCCCACAACAAAATGGCATAGCAGAGCGAAAAAATCGCACAATAGTCGAGATGGCACGGAGCATGATGACAGGCAAAGGACTTCCCAAAACTTTCTGGGCAGAAGCGGTAAATGCGGCAGTCTATATTTTGAACCGTTCACCAACAAAAGCAGTTCCAAATAAGACGTCGTATGAAGCGTGGCACCAAAGAAAGCCACAGGTAAACCATCTCAAATTTTTTGGCCGCATTGCTTATTCTCATATTACATCTCAACGAAGAGAAAAATTTGATGAAAAAGGAGAAAAGATGATCTTGGTTGGTTATAATTATGAATCGAAAGGATATCGTTTACTAAATCCAAAGACAAATAAACTTATTATTTCTCGAGATGTCATTTTTTGATGAAATGCAGTCATGGAATTGGAATGAAAATGAAAAAATGAAAAAGATTGTATATTTGCCTGGAACATTGCCTACTCCAATAAGTCATGGAGATCAACCAAGCACCAGCTCAAGTTCCAGTCCAAGCTCAAGTTCGCCAGGACCATCTGAAGAATTCTATCTAGAATCTGAAAGTCCAATTAGAAGGGTAAGAAGTTTTAAGAGAAATATACGAAACTTGTGATGTTTTTTTTTTTTTGCTTGTGAGCCTCAGAATTATGAAGAAGCTGCCAAAGAAGAAGTTTGGCAAATCGCAATGGATGAAGAAATTGCTAGCATTGAAAAGAACAATACTTGGGAGCTCGTAGACCTTCCCGAAAGAAAAAGTGTGATCGGAGTCAAATGGATCTACAAGACCAAGTACAAAGAAGATGACTCAATTCACAAGCACAAAGCTCGCTTAGTTGCAAAAGGATATTCTCAGCAACCAGGAGTTGATTTCAACAAGACATTTGCACCAGTTGCTCGAATCACTACAACATAAATGACATTGGGTAACACAAATTTTGTAGCACTTTTTACATAAGGTATATATGTAACACGTGTTTGTAACACTTTTTACATCACAATATGCATGTAACACTTTTGTAGCACTTTATCAATATGTAACGCTTTTATGTAACACTTTTAAATACGTAACACTTTTTAAGTATTACTTTTGTTTTTGGCAAATTCTTTTGTAACGCAAATATGTATCACTTTATTTAAGAAGCACTCTTGGCATCACAATATGTATGTAACACTTTTGTAGCACTTTATCAATATGTAACGCTTTTATGTAACACTTTTAAATAAGTAACACTTTTTAAGTATTACTTTTGTTTTTGGTAAATTCTTTTGTAACGCAAATATGTATCACTTTATTTAAGAAACACTTTTGGCAACACTATATTTTATTAATTGTAACACTTTTTAGGTTATATTTTAGTAACACAAAATTATGTAACTATCATTAAATCATGTAAACGATTTATTAAATGAATTGATGTTACAAAATAGGTGAACACAAAAAATAAAAATTTACCAAACCTAAAAATTGTAGACATCATGTACTATGATTTTTTTTCACTGAATTTTTGTTTTCATTTTATAAAGTATTTTAGTTTTGCTTTATTTTTTTATTTTTTACGGAGGTAATTAATTCCGTCGTAATACCGACGAAAATGCGCATGTATATATTTTATTATTATTATTTATTTATTTCATAGTTTTTACTAACGGAGACCAATTTCATCGTTAACCTTTTTTTTATTTTATTTTTGTATTTTTAAAAAAATTACCAATAAAAATTAATGTTGTCGGTAATTACATAGGAATTTTTTCATTATTATTTTTTTTTATTATTAGAACTTTTTTATCTTGGTAAGTTAATTTTATATTTTTATATATTATTTTTTTTACCAATTAAATATTGATCAATCGATAAATTTATTTTATATATTTTTTATATTTTTAATTTTTTGTGTCCTTTAATATATAACATCATATGATTTTCAAACTATATACTATATAATATAAAATTTGATATATACAATGTATAATAGAATTTAACACATATATTATATAATATAATCTTTATTATATAAAATATATTATATATACATATAATATTAATTTTTATACAATTTTAATATATTCGTATGTGTATATATAAAACAAAGCAAAAGTTATAAGAAGAATCAACTTAGCTTAGTGGAAAATTATCACTTCCACACATAACAGGTCATAGGTTCAAATCTACTTGGTGGCAAAAAATGGTATTTCTACGAAGTGCTACAAAAAAAATATTACATAAGATTAATATGTAACACTGTAGAAGTATTTTTTTTAAAGTGTTATAAAAAGTGTTACATGAGATTCATATGTAACAATTTAGAAATAATGCTTCAAAGTATTACCAATAAAGAGCTTAATGTAACACTTAGAAAAAGTGTCACTAAAAGCTAATAAAAATGATAACTTAAACTATAGGTAGCACGGGAAAGTACAACACCATAAAAGTGCTACCTATTGTCTATAGTAACATTTTATGGCCATTACGAATTGTTTGGGTGTTACCTAATATCATTTATGTTGTAGTGAATGGAGACAATACGAATTGTCCTAGCCATTGCAGCACAATTTGAGTTATCAGTCTACCAAATGGATGTTAAATCAACATTTCTCAATGGTGACTTGGAACAACCAGAAGGCTACATTGCCAACGGTGAAGAAGACAAAGTCTATCGACTTAGAAAAGCACTATATGGATTTAGGATAAGAGCCCGGCACGATAAGCCCAGGCACAAACACGGCCCGATATCATTATCGGGCCTAAAATTGAAACCCAAACACGGCACGATAAAAACACGATAAACCCGACACGAACGATAAGCACGATAAACAACACTATTAAACTTATTTAGTCAACCCATTAGGCCCGAACAACCCGTTATACAAGTTAGGCCCGAACGACCCGTTATGCACGTTAGCTAATAAAAAATTTTTTGGTAACATTCATTAGCTGCCAACTATCAGACAACGAAAGAGAACTAAACATAATAAACTAAAATTTAAAAGTCCAAGTCCAGTATAATTTAAAAGTCCAACTAAAATCTAAAAGTCCAAGTCCAATACAATTTAAAAGTCCAAATCCGACATCAAAAGAGTAGTCAAAAGATTACAAACTACTAAAGCATAACATACAATCTGGATAACACAAAAAGTCAAAAAATTCCAAGTTCAACATTCTTAATTTCAAAGAGTTCTTGGTTAGTCCAAATTTCATGCTTCAAGATCGTTAATTCCAAAATCCAATGATTCCATCGACTTCAACATTCACCAACCTATTCATATAAATGTCAGAATGTCACAAAGCAAGTTAATATATCCCAAAATCTTATTTGATAATATTTAAAAACTACCATATTGTACAATTTTTTACTTACCGTAGATGTGCTACCCAAACTAGAGCACGCGGAAGGAGAATCACCATCATTAATATTCAATTGGATGATATCTTCAGTGAGCTCGTCTAGTTTCAACAATTGATTATCTACATCACCACGAATAAATATTATCAATACGAAACTAAATACAATATTGAAATAAAGACTAAAATTGACAATTAGCATGCAAATAAAACAAATGAGAAATCAATTTACATTTGTCTCCAAATAACCAATCTCTTGTACATATTATTGCCTCCATTGTGCTTGGTTTAAGTGTACTACGATGTTGATCGAGCACTCGTCCATCAACACTAAATGTTGCTTCAGATGCAACGGTTGAAATAGGAATGCATAAAATATCTTGAGCCATAGATGCAACTTCAGGAAACCGATATTGATTTGATCTCCAATAAGCAAGAATATCTAGAGGTTCTTCACAATTCAACCTTGGCTCATCTAAATAAAGATCTAACTGAGACTTTTGAACATTGAAATCACCATCATTATTGAATGTCTTGAATTTCTATGAATGGAGAAAAAAAAAAGAGTCAAGGGCCAATTAAAGAATTAATGAAAAATATTTGAATAAATTTAGAATAAGACATAAATATAAGAAAAAAGATTTAAAAAATAGAACAATTACCATCAGCTTCTTCTTTTTTTCACCCTGTAGAATGTTACAAGTTTCCATGGCACTACCACATGTCGGATTGCGCTATGATTACCAACTGAATTCATCTCAGCTTTCTTTGAATATTGTGCAAACAAACTGTTCAAAGTCTCTTTAACTTTCACAAATGGAGGAGAACCAAGGAAACCATAGATCTCTTCATATGAAAAATCCACAAAATCACACAAAGCTATAACACTATGTGGAGGCGGCAAAAAACAAAAATTAAGCGCCCTTTTTTGCAAAATCCAATCTTTATCAATGAAATGAGCAATGAGACTTATATAACCATCCATAGTGATGCTACTCCAACAATCAGATGTCAAAGAAATTCTGCCAGGAGCTAATTCTAGCATAGATTGCATCCTAACTTTCTCTTGCATACATCTTGAGAATATCAGCTTTAATTGTATTTCTTGACACATAATGGATATTTGGACACAAATATTCAAAGCATGCTTGAATTCCATCATACTCAACAAACTGAAATGGTAAATCATGCATCACAATTGCAGTAGCTACTAACTCACGAAAGTGCTCAACATCAAACTTACATGATTTCAACAACATTGATCCTTTATCCCCTCCAATGATCAATTGGCCCACATCATGTGCATTTCTTCTTGGACAATTTTTGATGTGACGATTTAACGTGCCAGTTCCATTCTTGCTATCAACTCTGTATACAGTTTTACAAAGCTTACATTTTGCTTTTTGAATGTTGTCATCACCTAGTGGCAACCTCTCAAATATTTTCCAAACTTTAGACCTAAGTTTCCTCGCCTTCTGTTTTGGCTCTTTTGTGATGGTGGTGAATGTCTCTTCATCCATCTCAACTACATCATCACCATCAGCGCCGCTCAAGGTATTTTGACTATCCATTCTTGATGACTCCATGAACCTGATTTCTATATTGAATAAAAACAAAATGAAAAACAATCAACAACCAATTTTACAAAGCAAATACCAAATTAAATTAAAAATATACAAAATATAAAACAATAACAATACACTATTTCAGTTTTTCATATGCTAAAGGATTTACAATTTCATACTAACTATTTCCATCTTGGTTTTCATTGCCTTCAGACGTGCCTACTGTATCTCAGACAAAGGCAAATTTCTTGAAGGCATATAAGAGGCCAATTCCTAGTATATATAATACTGTATTATAAGAGCTTATTGTACAACAACATTTGATGAGGTACAAGATAAAGTCTACATTGATTTTGTAAAAGCTATGACTTAATATTAATTAACAGGCATTAGCCTAATTCAAGGCTTTGAGAGTAATTTTTGGAGTGTTAAATCTTTTCATCTTTCAACCACAATTAATATTTGGTCACTTTAATGGATTCAGGCAATCGTAATGGAGAAGTAAAAGCTTTTTATGATTTTTTCATACTTAGTAGTTTGTACTAACTTTGGACTGTTAAACAATATCTTTGGTTGACTCACTGAGTAGTTTTGTGAAATAAGAACTTTAAAAAACCACACAACTATATAATAATTTTTTTTTTATTTTGAGGGAACTATATAATCAGTTTAGATCAACTATTTTTGCAAAAATAGTCACACAACTATAGACGAAAATCAATATACCAATCCTGATTTGGCGAATTTTTCGCTCTTGGGAAAAACCCATGAAAAAAGAAAACCCACCATTAAAATCAAAAGTAAAACCATCAATCACCAGAAAATGATAAGAACATTCAATTATTACCCAAAAAAACGCAGAAAAAAAAATCTTTACACTAAAATATAGGGAATATAATTAATTTTCGGTCAAGAACTTACTTTGAAACTGATGAGGTGCAAATCAAGATTTGACCTTGCAGCTATTGAACCTGAAACAAAGAGTCCAAAAGATGAAATTTTTACATCACAAAACCTCAATAAAGCCTTAGATAGAATAATAAAACTATTAAATGGAGCCAAGGACTAAAAAGGATTGTTGAAGAATACAATGTATGGCTGGAGACTTGCGTGAGGGATTAGGCCCAATTTTCTTTGGTTTGGAGCAGAGATAGCAGACGCAGAGTGTGGGACTGTGGGTTGGGTGCTGGACGGCTGGAGTGAGGAAGTGAGGATATTCAGACAAACCCTAGTAGATTATAAAAAATATATTTTACAACTTAAAAGTAATCGGGCCTTAGCAGGTTTATCGGGTTAGCCCGATATAAACCCGATTTTTAACGGGTCTTATCGTGTCAGCCTGATAACGGCCCGAACCCGATAAGCCTTGGCCCAAACCCTATAATTTCGTGTCGTGTTCGTGTTCGTCTATCGTGTCGTGCCTCAAATTGCCACCCCTATATGGATTGAAGCAAACACCAAGAGCCTGGAACAACAAGATTGATAAGAATTTTCAACAAACCGGTTTTCAAAGAAGCCAGAGTGAACCGTCATTATACGTAAAGAAACAAGGTGTGCAAAATTTTCTAATTGTCTGTCTTTACGTAGATGACTTGATCTATACAGGGACAAATCCAGCATTGGTGTAAGAATTCAAAAAGGCAATGATAAAAGAGTACGAGATGACTGACTTGGGTCTCATGAATTATTTTCTTGGGATACAAGTTCGCCAATCAAAAAGAGAAATATTTATTTCTCAAGAAAAATATCTTGAAGCATTGTTGAAGAAATGTCAGATGAGCAACTGCAAGCCGATCTCAACTCTACTTGCAGTCAATGAAAAACTAAAATTGAATGATGGTGCAAGTAAAGTTGATCCAAAGATGTGCCGCAGCTTAGTTGGTTCGTTGATTTACTTAACGAATACAAGGCCTGATATTGTCTATCCAGTCAGCCTGATATCACGATTCATGCACGATCCAAGCAAGCTACATTATGCAGAAGCAAAAAGAATTCTTCGATACCTTCAAGTTACGAGAAAACTCGGCATCAAGTATGTCAAAAAAAATATAATAAGCTCATTGGATATACAGATAGTGACTGGGTTGGGTCACTTGATAATCGCAAAAGTACATCTGGCCATCTGGGTATGTATTTTGCCTTGGCTCAAGAATAATATCTTGGTCATCAGAGAAGCAAAAGACAGTGTCACTCTCATCAGCAGAAGCAGAATATATCGCCGGCACTGATGCAACATGTGAAGCAGTATGGCTTAGAAGAATTTTGACTGATGTTCAACAAAGCCAAGACACTCCCAAAGTAATTCTCTGCAACAACATGTCAACTATTGCAATGACGAAAAATCCAATTTTCCATGCAAGGTCGAAGCATATTGAACTTCGACACCATTTCATTAGAAGTCTTGTGAATGATCAAGAAATTCAATTAGAGTTCATGAACACAAAGGAGCAATTGGCAGATGGTTTCACCGAAGCAGTTAGCCTTGAAAAATTGGAGCAACTTCAAAATAGTGTTAAAATTACAAACTAAGAAGGGGTGTTAAAAGTTTAATTTGTAATATGTAGTACTAGTGTTGCACTAACATCTATTATGGAGCACTCACGGGAAAATCATGCAGCAAAATACAATCAAGTGGAGTAGTGAACTTTAGTGGAGCACTAATCTAGTTTAATGTATAATAATTGTGTAAATTAGTATAATTTGTAACAACTACTCTAATGGTGCAGCCTATAAATATGCTTGCATTCTTCATATGATGTACACCAGAATTCTAAGAGTGAAAAGAAAACCGAGAGCAATCGGTGAGAACAAAAGCCTAGCAAGGAAACTTTGAGTGTGAGAGTTGTAGAAAATTCAAGAGTGTTTTTATTCAAAAATTATATTCTTGAAATTACTGTTGTAGTAATTAAATATATTTGGCCTCTGTCTAATTTTTACCTCTCTCACATTTACATATTTTCACCCGTATAACCCAACAGAAATGAGGAGGTGCAGGCTGACTTTGGTAGTTCTCGGCCACGCCACCCAACACCACCACCTCTATCATCCCACCACCACCATCATCATCATTCGACATCCTCAATCATCAACAACCCAAAATAAAGAGAAAAAAAAACAAAAAAGGAGGGCCAACTGACTATAGTGCTTATCGGTCGCGCCGCCGGACAGAAAAACCACACTATCATTCAACATCTTCAAGACTTCAACCACCAACAACCCAGAGCAGATAAAAAACACAAAAAATTAAAACAAAATGGAAAACAGAAAATAAACATAGATCTGAGCACCACCCTATTCTCTCCCCGATCGGTCGTGCGAAGAACAATGAAGGGTTGGGCGAAAATCGACCTAGAATCTTATGTTGGGTATACGGGTGTAAATATAAAATGTGAGAGAAATATAAAATAAATTGGAGGCAAAATTATATTCTCACTAATATAATTTGGTTACCTGATCTGCCTGTGATCAGGATTACTCTTTTTTCATTTTTAATATATATATTCGCACTTATTAAAAAAAATATTCTCACTAATATAATTTTGAAAAAATAATGTAGAAAACACTCTCAATTTTTATCTCACAAATTTCTACACAATAGATAACCTTGAATTGGCTTTGTTTCTTGCTCTCAGATTGATTTCTGATGGATTACATTTTGCATATTACATGCCTTTTATAGCCTAAACATCACCTAACGTTTACATTAATAAATCAACCAACAAGGCATTAATACATGGTGGGTTAGGTGAGATCAAATCTTAGCCATTGTGTATCAGTTTGGTAGATGTTGGTTTAGTGCCAATAATTTATTACAAATTATTTTTTTAATATCTTAGGCGTTGGCAGCCTTCCATCTTGGGTTGGGTTTGTTGGGTTTTAGAAGAGATGTCTGGTTTGTTAGGAAGATGAGGAGGAACGAGGATCAGAAAAAAGAAAGATCAAAAGGGTGTGGTTGGGGTGGCGGTGGGTGGTGGTGGCGGGTTGAAGAAGAAGAAAAGAATTGCCCTGCAGATTTGATCTATGTTCTTTTGATTTTGATTGGGATTTTTCTTTTCTTTTTCTTAGCCTTTTTATTGTATTTTCACTATAATTTATTATTTTATTTTATTTACTAATTTTCAGTTTTGGTGATTTAATATAATTAATAAATCTTTTAATATATAGTACATAAACGTGTATGTAATTTCAGTTAGTTTATATATTATTCATTTATCTAATTAAAATTTTCCTTCTAATTAATTTGGTCTACATGGCATTTTTTAAATTAATTTACACACCATCATTCACATTGCTAATTCAACAGCCAAATGTCAAAAAAACCCCAAATTATTTGTACATGTCATCAATTTTCGCTTATTTAGACGCCACGTCAGCAATTATCAGCCAAATTAAATTTGTCCAGTCAAAATCGGACTTAATGTGCACAAATTGAAAATATTTTGGACCAAGACTAAATTTTGACAACATGCAGGACCTATTCTCAAAATAGGACAACTTATCGGACTAAATTTCCAATTTTTCCATTATTTAATTTAGGCAAAACCTTATATAGAACAGTCCTATGAGTCTTTTTTTGTTAGACGGATCGCGCCTGACCTTTGACCTAATCCAAAAGGGCGGTGGCAATTTCGTAATTATTAGGCACATGTGTGATTGATTATATTTAAAAAATTATTAGTTTTTTTCCTTGAAAAATATTATTTTTACTCTTAAAAATATACATTTAAGTGGTGATAATTTTTCTTATTTTTTGTAAGGCCAGTGGTACAGTATCTCCAGGACTAGTACTTGTAGTATTTTTTTATATTAGGTGGTGACATAGTATCACTTTATACTCGAAAAGTATCACTTAATATTAAAAAAAAGTATCACTTTTTACTCTTCAAAATTATACATTTTCAAATAAACAAAATTGATATTAATAGTCCCTGAAAGATCGATATTAGTTTTTCTCATAAAAAGTATTACTAGTACCCTTGAAAAGTATTACTTTGTCCTCAAAAAGTATATGTAAAAAAGTGCTATATGTAAAATATGGTTTCTTTAGCTGCAATTCATGCGGAAAAAATATCAATTTATGGCCTGATTACACGATATTTCCTTTGGCGGTCAATAACACCTTCTTCTTGTTTCAGTTTCTACTGCATGTATCAAATTGCACCAAATTAATTACTTGGATTTTCTATTAAGTATCTTCTCTCATTAATCACGACGGGTATGTGTTAGAGAATATAGATGTTGTTGCAACATGCTAGGTACTGCACAGAGAGAGAGGGGAGAGTGGGAGAGAGGGGGGGCGTTGTGAGCTTGATCAGTTTGGATTTGGGCACTAGGGCTCCGTCTCACAAATTTAGATATATACCTGAGACTGCCTCACAAGAGACATACTCCTATTTTTATTATGTGTCTCAAATTCAATTTGTTGGGACGTTTTTCAGTTTATGATTAAATAAGTTAATTTAAACGGGCACTTGTTAAGAATCAGAAGCTAACACAAATGGTTGCTTAATTTTACTTAATTATAAGATTATCGAAAGAGATAATAATTGTTGTGACAGAGCACAATATAGAGATACTTTTGGTGGTTTCGTATTTTTAGAAACGGCGCCAATAAATGGGACCCTTATGCTAAGGGTGGTTGCAATGGTGCAACCCAGAAAGCAACTTGAAAATATCACCTCACTGCCACATCAAAAGTAAAAACTCAATACACGTATAAATCTGTCTCCACAATCATAAACCCAAAAAAACAACTTTATAAGGTCCTACTATCAATTCACACATCATTATCCACTTTTCATTATTTCATTTTTTTTTAATAAATAGAAACATGTTTGCCAAAATTTTGTAATATAATATATTTTATCTTATTAATAATAAATATTAATGTAAGAGTATATATTAAATTGTTACTTTCATAAATAATTTACATTCAATAGTATATATTTTATTATATAATATATTTTATCTTTTTAAAGATAAATATTATTTAACCTATTAATACATTTTAATGTAGGAGTATATATATTAAATTGTGACTTTCTTAAGCAATTTATATTCAATAGTATATATCAAATTATGGTTGACAACCATTTTGCTGAACCCGCGTGTTTCAAGCGTGCAACTCACCATCCAATGAAAAACATGTGTATACTCCACTTCCTCATTCCTAAATTGAAGGTTTCTTTATTGAGTTGGGTTAATTATTTCAAAAATTGCGGAAATTCCGATTATGGACATAGTAAGTCTCTTCCATAGGATCTCTGTACGAACTCCTCCATTATTTGCAACCACGTTTGCCTTTGCCCCTTTAGTCAAAACACTTAACTGATTTGTCAAGATAGACACACCTGAGCCGTTAATGCTATGATCGGGTCCAAGTCAGATACTTCGGCTACCCTTTTGAAATTTCTCCTTTCGGAGGACAACTGATAGCTATTCATCACCATCTCCTCAAGCAAATTAAATGCATCTTGTAGGATTTTTGCTAATAAGGTCCCTCTCTGCTGCAACATCCACAAATGATTTTGTATGTCGCAACAACCCGTTGTACAAGAAACAAAGTTGTTGATCCTCTGGAAACCCATGTTGCGGACACCTCCTCAAAAGATCTCTAAATCTCTCCCAGGCCGCATACAATGGTTCAGAGTCGAATTGTCTGAAATGAGTGATCTCGCTCTTAAGCTGCAGTATCTTGCTTGGTGGAAAGAACTCTTTCAGATTTAAAAACTTTTAGTGTGGAAGTTTAGATGGACAATATTCTTGATGAAGGTTGAGTTTTAAATAAAATTTTGTTTTTACATTGGCAATCTTGTAACATTTCCTGCAAATAAATGAGCGAACGACATTAAAGGTACTTGTTAAACAAGATTTTCTTTTGAAGAAAAAAAAAGTTGTATAAGTTGTTGGGATACAATAAAAAGCAGAGGGATACAACGGAGGATAATTTCAACTAACAATCGTCTATTACAAACAAAGCGAAAAGAAAGCAGTAAAGTAATTCGAGGTGAGCAAACTCTTTCTTTAAGACTCTTGTTGCCCCATCACGATGCTCACGATTGCAGGCAACGAGTCTCCCAAGATACAACGACTTTTGTAAAGGATAGGAGTTTTTTATGTGATTGTGATTATGATGCACGAAAAACCACTGAAAGTGGGGCTCCAATATATAGGGAAATTATAGGGAATCCTCCAAAGAAAAGCCCTAAAGATTTGGACTCAAATATGTCCATCAATCCTCAATCAAATCCTTCCGATTTTAGATTGATTTTTACCAAGTCAAACCTTCCAATTGTGGCCTCAATCGGTTTAGGAATGATTTGATGTACTAAATCTTATTACCATAAATTGGTGATTTCGGTCAAAATTGCCTATTTAACGGATAAAATCAAGCAACTTACCAAACATTGGATTTGATCAATCTACCAACATTCCACATATGTTGGATACATTTCCCACAAATATATCTTTCAAAGTGTACCATTTGTGCATCGATTTCTCACTCACCCATAAATAGTTATGTGAAAATAATTGCACCACTCGTTTCCAAAATTAACGAGTTCCCACACTTGGAAATTCTGGCTTAACAAAATCGATTTTTCCAACAATCCCCCACATGAGTGGAAACGATGCATGAATGCATGCAGACTCAGTCACTCAGCCCCTGGAAACATTGTTGCATCAGGATAGGTAGCTTGTGACTTTGAACCTTCCTTAGTAAGATACTATCGGATCTATCCGCGGCTTAGTGGACACGATGCCTTGAACTACTCCGCTTACAAATATACCAAGACAACAATATTCACACAACAACACTTCTGCTTATCTCGAAGTTCTCTGGTTGTGTTCGTTTTGGCCATGGATCACACTTGGGATTCATAAGTGTTTCATTGAAGCGGCCCGTCCTCACACTTACATAGGTGACCTTGCCTATCAGAGGTACCCTGCAATACCTCACCTTATTAGGTATAGGACGTCATTAAAAGTCCATAGGACTTAACCTCACCACAGTCAGCAGGTTCAATCACTTGGTTGTGCTCTCTAGGGAATGGTTAGCTTGAAGCTAAGTACCAAGTGCTACGACTGAACAGTCTAAAGTTTAGTTTTGCCGTTGAACCAAGTTCTTGGGATCTCCAGACATCATGGTTGGGTTTCCACTAGAAATTGTTCTTTAAATTGTGGATTTTACACCAATTCCCTCTAGCATTTTGCAATTAATATCCACTTCAATCAAATTTGTGTGCAAGATTGAGATCAATTTGTTTACATATTTGAGTACATAGTTTCTGAGCATGTGTAACCACTTCAATTCACATAAGTGCCACCGGTGGACTTTCAAGCCCTTCAATGTCAATGTGGCTTTATAACACCTTAAGCTCATAAAGACTATTCTCAATATGTTATCTCTTTTTAGAAAGAGATTCGTTTGACTTTATCATTTTTCAAACTTGTCATTATTCATTCAATGACTTAATTGTTGTATATGTTCCCAACAAGTTCGGGTACAACAATCCGTTAGGGTCTATCTTGATAAGGTTAGCCTTTAAGGCCCTTTTCTGCACCTTTTCTTGGTACCTCAATGTGTGCAAAGTTGCAACACTAAAGGGTATGCTAAATGATGTGCATCTTTATTTTAGAGAAATCAAAGGTGACCCATGTTAACTATCAACTAGCATTGCTAATGCCAATTAACACACATCCTCATTTCTAAGGATACCTCTCAAAGAAACTTTTTATTCTTTGACTCCGCAGTCATTGGGGTCAATCTTTATCAAGACTGAGGTAAATTTATATTTACCAAACACCCCCACATTTGAGGCATAACTCATCCACCCCACGTTGTGCAACAATGTCAACTTTGAGAAATATCAATTAAATAATTGTTATTTCTCACAAGTTCAACCGTGATTGGATCGCCAACTGACAAATAATCCAATTGCCTAGGCAAAATTCCAAAGAATTTCCCGGAAGGGCTAAAGGACTCAGTTGCATCCATTCACCAAATTTTGGGTAGAGTTAACCTGCCATGTGCTCCCTCATAAGGGGGACGCTAAATCATATGCCTCTCACAAGGGCATTTAGATTTGCTCATGCCTTCATTGACATATTTTGCTATGTGTTATGACACCCAAGATGTCTTAGCACTCAAGTTGGCATTTTTTGTGCCCTGCCCATAGCTATTTGGCTATAGCAGTATCACAACATAAAATTCCACTTTTATATTGTGAGTCCAATTTAACATTTGGTAGAAATTTCATATTCACCAATTGCTTTATGACATTCATGTTAATGTGCCAAGTATAACATGTCACAAATCACAACTCAATCATATAAGAGGTCAAAGCAACACAACCATTACATTCATCTTGAATAATCCCTTTTAAAGGTGTACCAAGTTTCCTTCAAGGTCTTTTCATGCTTGGCATTTGATTGTCTATTGCCTTCTTCAATGCGCAATTTCATAATCAAATCCTCCAAGCCCATTTTTTTCCTCTTATGCTTGAGATAGTTTTTGAAATCCCTCCAACTAAGCGGCAACCTTTCAATAATTGCAGCTACTTGGAAGGTTTCACACAACTGCATCCCTTCAGCATGGATGCTGTGCAAGATCAACTGTGATTCTTGGAGTTGACTCATAACAGTCTTGGTGTCAACCATCACATACTCCAAGAATCTGCCGACAATGAACTTCTTGGTGTCGACATCCTCTATTATGTACCTTTTATCCAACGAGATCGACAGTCCCTTGGCAGTACCTTTGAACGAGGCATACATGCTGTACAACGCATTATCCAACCCATTAAGGATGTAATGCTTGCACAAGTAGTCCCCTTGACCCCATGCATCAAGGGCAACCCTACGATCCATATTGGTATAAATGCTGGGGGCAACAACAGGAGGGTCCTCTTTAAGGAACCTCACCAAACTTGGGGTTGTGAGATAAAATAACATCTTTTGCTGCCACGTGTTAAAATTAAGTCTGGTAAACTTTTTCGGTCTTTTTCAAAGATGTGCACCACGATTCTTCGGAACAGTGTGATCGAAGGTGTTGCCAACACTGACGTAACACCCACGGCAGAGGCAGAACCATGAGAAGCCAGAAGTGAGGCCACAGGTGTGGTCACACCGAAGGCCACACTCGCTGGAACATCAGAAAACTGGGGTGTGCCAGAAGGTGTGTTAACACCATAGGCCACATTCGCTGAAACATCAGAATACTGGGGTATGTCAGAAGGTGTGGTCACACCCCCCACAGACATTGGAGCATATCCGAGCAGAGGTGTTGTAACACTTCCCAGAGCCGCTGGAACGTTCGGAAACAAAGGTGTGACAGAAGGTGTGGTCACACCAAAAGCAGGAACAATAGAAACGGGTGTTGTCGGAGGTGTTGTCACACCCGAGGCCACACCTACAGAATCGTTGGTCATCGCGTTGCTTGAAGACACCATCAGTCCAAATTACAAACAAGAGTCTTAAAATTGTTGGGATACAATAAAAATCAGAGGGATACAGCGGAGGATAATTTGAACTAACAATCGTCTATTACAAACAAAGCGAAAAGAAAGCAGTAAAGCAAGTCGACGCGAGCGAACTCTTTCTTTAAGACTCTTGTTGTCCCGTCACGATGCTCACGGTTCCGGCAACGAGTCTCCCAAGATACAACAACTTTGGTAAAGAATAGGAGCACCACAAATCCTTCTACCCGGGGAACTGAGATAAGTGAGGCCTGAGGTAACGCCACACTTCTGGTGTAATGCAGATTTTTGAGTGACAGACCGTGAAAGTGAATGCACGAGTTTTTTCTGTGATTGTGATTATGATGCACGAAAAACACTGAAAGGGGGCTCCAATATATAGGGAAATCATAGGGAATCCTCCAAAGGAAAGCCCTAAAGATTTGGACTCAAATATGTCCATCAATCCTCAATCAAATCCTTCCTATTTTAGATTGATTTTTGCCAAGTCAAACCTTCTAATTGTGGCCTCAATCGGTTTAGGAATGATTTGATTCACTCAATCTTGTTACCATAAATTGGTGATTTGGGTCAAAGTTGTCTATTTAACGGATAAAATCAAGCAACTTACCAAACACCGGATTTGATCAATCTACCAACATTCCACATATGTTGGATACATTTCCCACAAATATATCTTTCTAAGTGTACCATTTGTGCATCTGATTTCTCACTCACCCATAAATGGTTTTGTGAAAATAATTGCACCACTCGTTTCCAAAATTAACGAATTCCCACACTTGGAATTTCCGGCTTAACAAAAACGATTTTTCCAACATAAGTTTCAAGCCAAAATTAGCTCTGTTTGATCTTTACTTCTGTGTTGATATTCTAAATCTGATTTTTGCTTGCAGACTTGTAGAGAAACACTTTATAGGTCGTTGGAAAGGTGTTGAGTGTCTTGAATGGTAGACCAAAGACAAATCAATTGAGGTAATATTTATTTTTTAACATTCGTGTATATATTTAACCACTGTCTTTTGGTTTATTACCTTTTATGCATGTACAACTGGGTCGAGACTCCTATTTCTATTTAAAGCAAATTATTTTCCCTACCTAATGGCCTGGGGATTTTTAGTTGCTTTGTATTTTAACGTCAGACAAGGATTACATATGAGAATTATCTTATATTTTAGAATGGAACTTTCTAACTTTTTACTTTTGTTTCTTTTTTCTTTTTTCGGCGTGGTCTTTTCATCACAAGAAGATACCAAATTTGAATAATCATAATGAACTTTGCATTTTGTTAAAGGCCTATAACAATTAGTTGGAAAACACAGATCTTTTACTAATTAACTTTGTGTAGAATATGAAGTGATTTAAAAAAAAAAAAAAAAAAAAGAGAAGAAAACTTAATTATTTTTCTTAATTTAGGGTTAATCATATTTGTTATTTATTTCTTTATTTATTCATGGGTTTTCTTTCTGGGTTCATTGATCTCTACTATGAGTTATGACTTTTCTCATACTAATCATCATAATATTTTATTATGACCTCCAAACAGAAAGATGGGGATACGAGGAGGATTCACATATATCTGGTGAACATATATTTTCATGATTGTTTATATGATGATAATTGTAGTTAGTTCAGTTGGGAGAATCTAACCAGTATATAATTATAAGGGATAATTACAAAAAAAAAAAAAAACCCTGAGGTTTGGCCTAATTACAAAAAAAACCCAGACTTCTTTCAAAATTACAAAAAAAACCCTGTGGTTTGATTTGTCTAACAAAAAATCCCCTGTGGTTTGATTTGCCTAACAATTCAATCCAACCGTTAAATAACCTAACGATTTTCGCTGACATCATGCAATGTAGAGCCCACATGGGAGCAAATTATTGATGAACATAATACTGGTAATGATTCTGGAGATGATAATGAGTCTGACTTGAACTATAATGATGACAGTGTCTCACTGTACTTGTCTGATTATGAATCCGATGACAATTTTGAGGTTGATAATTGATCTGATGATGGCTTTACAAATGAGACGTTGGGAAAATCTTCATCTAATAAAGAGTTCAGGGTGCCCGATGATCCTACAGAACGGTCTAAATTGGAAAAAGGGGTGAGGTCAAACCACAGGGGGTTTTTTGTTAGACAAATCAAACCACAGGGGTTTTTTTGTAATTTTGAAAGAAGTCTGGGTTTTTTGTAATTAGGCCAAACCTCAGGGGGTTTTTTGTAATTATCCCTAATTATAATATAGTTCCATGATTTACCATTTGCTTTCTATATTTTCTTCAACTTACATTTCATAAATTATATGTTGAATATTATAAGTACTATTTTTTTAAGATGCAATGTTGGTTGATTGTTTATTTTGCCTCACACTATGCCTTTAGATTAAATGATTGGCCCTTAGATCTTGGTTTTAATTTGAAAATATAATGGGTTACAAATGACATCAACCTTTTTACGAGGCTAATCTCTAGCATAAATTGGATAAGATGGTCCGAAGTTTTCTTAGTACAATATAGGTTGAGAGCCTCTAAAAAATCAATGTTTATATGCAAAAATAATATAATGAGAATAATAATCTTGATAAAGGTTCTTCAAACAATATATATGTATAGATATCAACTATGTAACAATTTTCTTCAGTGATATTTGTATATATATTATTTATCTTTTGATCAATTTTAGAATGATCAATTTATTTATATTAGGTGTTAATATGTTGCTAGTGTAGTTCTAGCTCTCAATAGGTTTAAGGTGCCCATTAGTGCCTAATATGATTGGTTGGTCTCGAGTTAATTTTTATCTAGAGCCTTAGCAAAATCGTTTTAACCTCATTCAAAGACTGGATGTTAAAATAATTGGATCGTCATTTTAAAAATATATTAATTGTGTTGCTCTAAATGGTAGAGTTTTCAAATGTCGTTGTTATGTTCTAATTATCAGACAACAAATAAAATTAACACTGCAATACGTTGACTCTTGATTTAAAATAAACAACAAATAAGAAGAATTTGAAAGAGAAAAACATATATATCAAAATGAAATTAAACCCTGAACCCCTCCCTCACCATAAGAGAAGAAGAAAAAAAATCAAAGACGGTTGGAAACAACCATTTCAAAAAAATTAAGATTAGTAAACATATTAAGCGTACAAAACAAGATTAATAAACAGATTAAGCAAAAGGGGAAAAATGAATTGGATATTCTCAAGACTAAAGAACCAACTGTAAAGACAAAATAACTTCAAAAACGCAAATAGGATCAATTTTCTTAATTTACTTCAAAAATACTCTCTATTGTAGAGAAAAGAAAGCCCTAATAACGTTTCATCTCCTTCTACCCAGTAAAGACCCTTATCCATTGGTAAATCTCAAAATTTAGATAGAAAAGAGAAATACAGTATTAAATAACAAAATGGAATCAAACTACCTCATGTCATTGAATTTCTCATTCTAAATATACAATTAACTTTAATCACTTTAAATCAAACTGAGTTGTACAATATGAAACAAAAAAAAAAAAAAGTCTACAATTTGTAACATCATCATTTAGTTAAATATGTAGATTGAAACACAACCCTAATGGGTTGAGGCAATCTCTCTCTCAATGTCGATCGTCTTCTCTCTTCCATTCAATCTTAATTCATTCGATTATGGAGATTGATTCATATTTACTCCCTGAAATTCATAAATCTAATCATGCTCAATATACTGCTTCTCACGAGAATTCTCGTTCATCTTTTTCTAAAGATATTTTCAATGAAAACCCTAATCCTACGCTACAATATCGATCGCTTCCTTCTTCTTCGATGGCCCCTTTCAGATCGACAACTGCATCCTATAACCACACGGTTTCTTCAGGTTTGCAGCGCACGACATTGCCTAGACGTATGGATTTCATGCATGGAGTACAATCCTTTGCCCAGATCCTAGCCCCGAGAGAGGATTTTCGACCCGTCAAGAAAGGAGATTACTTCTCTGTTACTATAGACGAAGAAATCTATCAACAAAGGACGACTGAGTTAAAAAATTCTCTGATTGGACGCATTCTTCTATCCAAAGGCATTAAGCCTTATTCGCTGGAGGATTTAAAGGCAAAATTGCATTCAGTATGGCAACCTTCAAGTAGCTGGAAGATTGTTCCACTTGGAAAGGGTTACTATAATATTCAATTTAATTTCATGACGGATCGAAATCGAGTTTTGGAAAAATCGTCTTGGAATTTGCAGCCCGGGACAATGCGTCTCATGAATTGGGTGCATGATTTCAACCCCACTACAACATATATAACATTAGGTAACACTAAAAAAATATTACCTAATAGTCATAAAATGTTACTATAGACAATTGGTAGCACTTTTATGGCGTTGCACTTGCCCGTGCTACCTATAGTCTAAGGTATCACTTTTATTAGCTTTTAGTAACACTTTTTCTAAGTGTTACATTAAGTTTTCTATTGGTAACACTTTAAAAAGCAATATTTCTAAAGTGTTACATATGAATCTTGTGTAACACTTTTTTGTAACACTTTTTATATTTGTAACACTTTAAAAAAATACTTCTAAAGTGTTACATATGAATCTTATGTAACACTTTTTTTGTAGCACTTCGTAGAAATATTATTTTTTGCCACCAAGTAGATTCGAACCCACGACCTGTTATATATGAAAGTGGTAATTTGCCACTAAGCTAAGTTGATTCCTATTACAACTTTTGCTTTGTTTTACACACACACACACACACACACACACACACACATATATATATATATATATATATATATATATTATATGTATATATAATATATATTTATAGAATAAAGATTATATTTTATAATATATGTATTAAATTATATTATACACTGTATAAATTAAATTTTATATTGTATAGTATATAGTTTGAAAATCATATTATATTATATATTAAAAGGACACAATAAATTAAAAATATCAAAAAATATATAAAATAAATTTACTAACTGATAAATATTCAATGTGTAAAAATAAAAAATATATAAAAATATAAAATTAATTTACCGACAGATAAAAAAGTTCTAACAATAAAAAAAATTAAATAATAGAGAAAATAACGAAAAAATAATTTACCGACGGAAAAAATTCCCGAGTAATTACCGACAATATCAATTTTCATTGGTAATTTTTTTAAAAAAGTTAAAAAAAAAAAAAAAAAGGTTTAACGATGAAATTGATCTCCGTTAGTAAAAATTTTAAAAAAATAATAATAATAAAATAAATAAGCGCATTTTCCGTCGGTATTAAGACGGAATTAATTGTTTTCGTAAAAAATAAATAAATAAAAGCAAAACTAAAATACTTTCTAAAAAGAAAACAAAAATTCAGTTAAAAAAATAGAGTACATGATGTCTACAATTTTTAGGTTTGGTGACATCAATTAATTAAATAAATCTTTGACATGATTTAATGATAGTTATATAATTTTGTGTTACTAAAATATAGCTTAAAAAGTGTTATAATCAATAAAATATAGTGTTGCCAAGAGTGCTTCTTAAATAAAGTGATACATATTTGCGTTACAAAAGAAATAACAAAAACAAAGTGATAATTAAAAAGTGTTACTCATATAAAAGTGTTACATAACGATAAAAGTGTTACCTATTTGCGTTACAAAAGAAACAACAAAAAAAAGTGATACTTAAAAAGTGTTACTTATATAAAAGTGTTACATATAAGTGTTGCATATTGATAAAGTGCTACAAAAGTGTTACATAAATATTGTAATGTAAAAAGTGTTACAAACATGTGTTACATATGTACCTTATGTAAAAAGTGCTACAAAATTTGTGTTACCTAATGTCATTTATGTTGTAGTGCCCCTACCAGATAAATTCTTCTGTTGCGCAGGTTTGTATTCAAATTTACTAATTGAGTTATGAGTACTGGCACCATTCTTTAATTTCTAAAATTGTGTCTTCAATTGGTACTCCAATACAAATTGATAATCGTTCTTTATCTGGAGAAGTTGGACATTTTGTCCGTGTTTTGGTAGAACTAGATTTAAATAAGCCCCTTCAAGAGTTTGTTATGGTCGAATGAGTAGGCCATTGTTCCTTTGTTTCTATCGAATACGAAAATCTCCCGGATTTTTGTGTTCATTGCCGAATCGTTGGGCATAATATCAATCAATGCCGTAATACCAATACTAAAAAAGCGTCAAAGCCTGGGGAAAAAAGCAAAAAAGAGGTTAGTCCAGTCCGTGGTAGATCATTGCATCGTGATCGTCCTCCGGTGGATAAGGATAAGGCTGTTGCTTCAGAAAATTGGGTACAAGTTCAAAAACGACACGGTAGAGTTAATGATATTGGAAAATCTATCCCGGAAGTCTACACGAGAAATTCCTTTGAAGCATTAAGTGGCGATGGGGTCGAAGATGCAGTGGGGGTCGGAGACACTGTTGATAGGGAAATCTCGAAAAATCCAACGGTTAATGAGGATCGAACCTTAGCAATGGTCGATAATGTTAATAATGACATACCTACAACTTTGCAGGTGGTATACCACTTTTCTCAGCACCAAAGTAATCATGCAGGTGGCTTAAATGACGTAAGGAAAGAGGAATTACGACGAGCAACTACCGACGTTTCAAAGAGCTTACCTTTGACAGCCTACGAGTTGAATTCTAATGACCCTTCGGAGAATTTTAAAGCCACAGCAGTTGCAGCTTGGATACGATGGTCTGACATGGAGGACGAAGATGAGCAAGAAAAATAGGAACAAGAAAAATTGGAAGCTTTAAAGGCAAAGATAGGTGACCCCTCCACTACTCCACTTGTCGTTCTCTCATTTGATTCTTCAGAAGCTATGAAGTCTATGGCAATTGTGGCTCGTGGATCCTGGGCCGACATTCCACAGGCTACATTAGACCACCAAGAAGATACTCGAGCATGTGCTAAAACAACAAAAACTTACTATGTCATTCGAAAATCTTCTAGAAATAGACGTCCTTCGTTTAAATTGCATTTTTAAGTTTTTTATTCTTTTTTTTTTTTTTTTTTTAGTTTAACATTATTTTTCATTTGCTACCTGATCGGCTTGTGATCAGGATATTTTCCTTTCTTTTATATATTTTCATTTATTTAAAAAAAATTAGTTAAATTTGTATTTTATCGTGTACCAAGATTTGATGTCAACTTTGTAAAATAAGAAAGATTGACAGATTCTCTTCGCCGTGACTAATGTGATCCAAATGGTGAAGTTTCTGCTGAAAAATGCCCCAAAATTACAGAAAATGGTAATTTTCAACCAAGAAAAGTTTGTTTGCTGAAGGGAAAAATGATTTATTTCCTTCAGAGCAACTGCTGGAGTTATTAGGGTATGTTTGTTTAGTGATTGGGAGTGATTGGGGGAAGTTTCTGGGGAGTGATTGGGGGAAGAGAGTTTGATGTGATGTATTGGAAAATGTGTGTATTAGTAGAGAAATGCATCGGGAAACGTAATATATGTTTGATTGGTGATTGGGGGAAGTGATTGGGGGAAGTGAGTGATTGAAGGAAGCTAACCAAACATAGCCTAAAGTTCCCAAGAGCTTTCTCCCGAGGTTGTAGATATTATGCTACACAAGGTGTACATGGGTGGATGGATGACAAGTGTTCCACTATTTATAAGATTAAACACTTGTCATTAATCCATGTAAATAATGGAACAAATATCATTCATTCATCTACCAAGTGTAGTACACCGGGTGCAGCATGGATAATACCATTACTCCCAAGCAATGATGTATTGGAGCAGTTTTTAGTTGTGTACCATGATTCAGTGAACTTTTTACAACTTTTAATAGTAATTCGATTAATCAAAAAACCAAACCGAACATTAATAAAAAAAATATTGCTTATAACATTAATTTGGTTCGTTTTTTGGTTTATGATTTTGGTCGATTTAGTTTTCGGTTTACCAAAATTTTGGTTCGACCTGGTTAACCAAAATTAATAAAAAAAAATATTGCATACACTTATGGACCCCTTATTAAACACGCTTAGATGTGTTTATAGGTTGGCCAAAAATTTGAGACGGCAAACAGGAAAAATGTATTTCAACAACTATATGTAAACCTTTAGTTTTTGGTGATTTAATGCTTTTTTGGAAAAATGAATAGATGTGACCGGCACTGCAAGGGGTAGGCCGAAATTCCATCGGGCCGTAATTTTGTAGGCCCAAGTCCAACTCATAAAAATATACATGAAAAGTCGGGTTAACTTGCCAGTCCGGAATATTGGGCCTAATGGATCAGGCAAATAAGTCCGACTCTTTTCGAGCCTATAATATCACAGCCCGATCCGATCTTATCACCGGACCGATTGGGCCGGGAGCTATAACTCCTTTTATTTCTTTGGGAAAACTATTTGTAAATGTGGCTTTTAGTCCCTAACTAATCGTTAGAGCACTTTTTAGTTGTGTATCATGGTTCAGCACACTTTTTAATATTTTTAATAATAATTTGGTTAATCAAAAAACTCAAAACTGAAAAATAAATATATGTAAAATAAAAATCTATGACGGAACGAAAATGAAAATCTTTAATATGAACATTGACGTAGCCATCCGTCTCGGTTACCCTTACCCCAAATTTTTTTACCCTTAGCCCAAATTTTTTTTTTACCCTAGTTCAACTATTTTTTCCCCTTAAAGAAAATCTATAAAAAAAATTCTTTTTTCCCATTAAAAAAACCCGACAAAATAAAATGGGGTGCGTCGGGGGGCAGTGAGGCCCTCCTTGCAGTGTCGGTCCTGACAATTTGGAGGCCCGAGGCAAAAACATAAAAACGAGACCCTTCAAATTGTAACAACACAAAAAATAAAAGTGCGCAATGTAAACAAATAACAGGTATCAAAACATCATTTAAAGTGCCTTCTTCTAGCATTTTGAGAAGCAAATTCATCAATAATATTTTCTTAATCAATCTGATCAAACTTATAGGATTTGTTCTTTGTTAATCGATAAGTGTATAAAAAAAATAGGTGGGCTCATACAATATATATATATATATATATATATAAGTATATATGTGGTAGACCTATTGGGCCCTAAACATTTGGGGGCCCAGGCAGTCGCCCCTTGGGCCATCTCAGGGCCGCCACTAGCTCATTGATCCGCCCCTGAATATGAATGAACATAACTATAAAAGAAAGCTGACTGAGAAAAAGGGCATAAACCCAGAATTTGCACATGTTAAAACAGAAAAGCACATAGAGTCAATGGTGTGCTATGAAGAGTGCACTGTTCACAAATGCTATGTTGAAATACAATGTTTGAACTTGTTTGGAGCATTAATTATCAAATCACATTTTTTTAAAAAAAAAAAACGTTTGACAATAATATCACACGTGATGTGCATGTATGATGGAAACATAAAATGCAAAACAAATTGAAATAGAAGACCTACTTATGGAAATAACGTGTAGGTCATTGTCAATTGACTCAATTCCAATTGATCAAACCATCTAGTGTTTTTTTGTTGGTCGGTTTCACAATTAAGTGACGTGGGTTTATGTACAGAGGGCCAAATACCCACTCAAGTATATAATGATCACAAGCTATAGCCATTTATTCACAAGTTGTGGTTATATTTTTACTACAACATCTGAATCTCCTTCTTTTAGCCTATCTAAAACTATTTTTTCAGTTAATATGGGGAAGATGATGTCTTATGCATTTCTCTTCACCGTCATCTTGTTAATCGTGGCGTCCATGATTTGTTGTGACGCAAAAAACGTTACATTCGGTTGCGTTCCAGCGGAGAGGGAAGCTCTCCTGAGGTTCAAAGCAAGCCTTTTAGACCCTTCAAATAGATTGTCATCATGGAAACAGAACAATGATTGTTGTACTTGGCAAGGTGTCAAGTGTAACAAAGCTACGGGACATGTCATCGGGCTTGATCTCAGAAACAGAGACATGGGATATGATTACAAGTTGAGAGTTAAAATGATTGATTCTTCCCTGTTGGAATTGAAGTATCTGAGTCAGCTGGACTTGAGTTGGAATGATTTCCAGGGAAGCCCGATTCCAGCATTTCTTGGATCAATGAACCAGTTGCAACATCTTAATCTCTCTACTGGATACTTTGATGGCATTGTTCCACACCAACTTGGTAACCTCTCAAGTTTGCGTACACTTGATCTCAGTGCTCCAAATACGGATCTAAGAGTCGATGATCTAATTCGGGTTGCAAATCTTTCATCTCTGGAATGTCTTGATATGAGTGTGGTCAACCTCGGCAAAACAAAAGATTTAGTTAAGGTACTCAACATGCTTCCTTCTTTAGTAGTGTTACGCCTGTCAGGGAGTGACCTTGATAACAAAAATCTAGCTCATGCATGCGTAGATTATTCTACACTACTTACTAATGTCAAATACCTAGATCTGAGTTGGAACTCATTTGAAGGAGAATTTCTTTGCTTTCTCCGAATATGATTTCACTCAGATATCTTGATCTTTCACACAACCGGTATAACTTCTCTAACCCCCGTTTTCTAAGATCAAAGAACTTTGTCCATCTTGACCTTAACTCGCTTCACCACAAGGCAGATTGGATATCTGAATTCCTATGGGATAAATGCCACTTGAAATCATTGAGTCTCGTGTCTAATAATTTTTATGGGGACATCTTAGGAGCCTTTAAAAACTTATCCGGATGTAGGAGTTACGACTTGGAGAGCCTAAATTTGGCTGATAATGAATTTTATGGTCATTTGCCTGAAGAGCTTGGTGAACTCGAGCAATTAACAAAGTTAAATATTGAGTCTAACAGGTTATCTGGTCCGCTCCCGTCCTCCCTTGGAAATTTGAGAGCCTTGAGAGTGTTGAGTCTCCAGAATAATCAACTAAGTGGAGAGATTCCAATTTCTTTGGGGCAACTATCAAATCTTGAGAAGATAGAAATATCCTTTAATTCCTTCAAGGGTGCCCTTACAGAGGCTCACTTTGCTAAGGTCTCAAAACTAGAATACCTTGGGGCGGTGTTTAATAGATTAACATTCGGAATGGGATATGATTGGGTGCCTCCTTTTCAACTCAAATCCTCGTGATGCCATCTAACAAAATTGAAGGTCAATTTCCACAATGGCTTGAAAACCAAAAGGCACTCATTGAGTTGAATTTATTTAATTGTAGCATTATGGGAAAGCTACCAAAATGGCTTCATTCCGTGAATTTGACTGAATTATACCTATCCAACAACCAAATCGAGGGACCAATTCCAGAGCTTGTTTCTAGCATCACAACCTTGCCTCTTTCAAATAACATGATAAATAGTTCAATACCTAATTCTTTATGCAAATTGAAAGCTTTGGCAACTCTAGATCTCTCCAAGAACCGTTTATCAGGTAATCTTCCAGACTGTTGGGGGAACTTTCATTCTTTATACGATGCAAGACTGTCATTCAATCAGCTTTCAGGGGTCATTCCAAACTCAATTGGTAGAGCTTACAAATTGCAACGACTGCATTTGAACAGCGGTCTTACAGACCAACTTCCCTCTACAGAATTGCACAGGGTTGATGGTTTTGGATGTTGGAGACAATAATTTGTCTAGGAAATTACCAGAATGGAATGGAACGTACTTGCTTCATCTGGTAGTTCTCAGACTGAGGAATAATGACTTATATGACTCCATTCCATCGGCGTATTGTCAACTGTACCAACTTCAAATAATGGACCTTGCAGACAATAAGTTGACAGGAAACATTCCACACTGTTTTGGCAATTTGTCAGGAATGATCGAAGGTGGAACTTCCAACTTTTTTGGTGAGTTTTCATTTCTAGTACTAGTAGTTAGTTCAATGATCCAAAGGCAATTTATAGAATTTAATAGTTTTAATAAAATTTCTCTAAGTTGAGTTAGACTAGTTTATATTCAAGTTCGTTCATCAATGATCCAATATGATAACAACAATTTATAGAAAGAGTTTGTCATAAAAATTATGTTATTATCATTGCTAAATATACATAACTCATTTTCTTTTTATTGACTAGTTTATATAAATTAATTTAGCATTTCTGAGTTTCATCAAACTCTTCAATATGATAACAACATCAATATATGTTGTCAATTTGGATCTTTCGAGTAATCATCTTGTCGGAGAAATCCCTTCAGAGCTCACAAACCTCAATGGCTTGATTGGTCTCAATTTGTCGCATAATCATTTGGAAGGAAAAATTCCTGAAAAGATTGGAGATTTCAAGTCATTGGAATCTCTTGATCTTTCCAGCAACAATTTATTCAGGACGATTCCCGATAGTTTATCGAAATTGACTTCTCTAAGTCATTTGAACTTGTCGAACAATAATTTGTCAGGGCAGATCCCGACAGGGCCTCAGCTACGAACTTTTAATGACCCTTCGATTTATGAGGGCACCCCCCGACTATGTGGAGCTCCATTGCTGAAGAAATGTCACAATATTAATGAAGGGCCCCCGAAAGTCGAAAATAGTACAACAGAAGATGATGATAGAGACATAACCGATAAGTTTTACCTCTATGCATTTATAACAAGTGGTTTTGCCACCGGATTTTGCGGGTACATTGGAGATTTGTCCTTCAAAACGAGGTGGAGACAAGTTCTATTCCGATACATAGACATTGTAATAGGCAAAATTATGGGGCATTAAGCTGTCTGAATTTCCAGCTATTATTATGCAATAACACAAGTTCAAGATTGCCAAAACAATGTATTCCTGTCTCTAGATATACCAGGAATTGTGGAAGCTACACCAAACTCAGAAAGCAAGATCAGAAAGGCAAGGGTTAAATGGGTCAAATATCTTAGCAGTCCTATTCATCAACATGCTAAATTAGCTTTATTATCTGTACATTTTTCCAAAAAGAAAGTAGCAAACAACGAGAGACGCAAAGAGATACCCTCGGAACGAATAATAGGAGGAAATCCGTACGCCACAATATACCCACCGTATAGAAGAATGCAATTTCTTTAGTTTTCTGTTAAGCATAGAATATATACTTGCCGCTCTGGGAAATTCGGCTTCCAAAGTACGACATAGTGGAAAATGAAGAAAATCCCAGCACTGCAATTTTAACATATATAAGCTCCATCTGAAACTTTAAACACACACAGACACTACCAAGAACCATCATTGCTCATAATTTTTAAGACGCAAAATCAATCAATCAAGCCAAGAAACTGCACGGAGATACACTAGTAAATACAATATTTGCTCGAGCTTAACTGAGCAATTTTCTCTTCCGTCCAAAATGACTAGTGCAAGTTGACATTTTTGCCAATATATATTTGACTTAAAGGTGGAAGAACTCAGACTTCTTTTGCTACTAGTAACTCCATTCTACTCCAAATTTTACGGAAAGAAGTACACAAGAAGACTAATTAAGACTAATTTACATCCTTACTGAAACTTCAGAAAAAGAAAAAAGCATTCTTCAGCTGATGTGTACTAACATCATTACAAAACACAGAAGATAGTTGAAAAACTGACTACTTAGGACTGAAGATCATACTTGTGACCCATTTACGTTTAAAGTCAATACAGTTAAGCACCTGTCATTTCTGTCTCAGATAACTTGAAACAAATGTCGTGATAGCCTGAACAGCTTGGTTTTCTGCTTCTTCTTGATTGGATCCTGTAGACTGCAGATGCTTTTTTGCAATTTTAAAAGAGTGATCACCCCCTTCAATGACATGCAATGCAGTACTGGCATTCATCTTCTTCCTTACAGCTTCCAACTTTTCTAGTGGACAGAGCCCATCTTTGCTACCCTTCAAGAAAACAACAGCATGTAATTTGTACTTTGAAAAAATGAAACTGAGAAATTTTGAAGTTGCTTTAGATATGACGGACTTGCAAGAATCTCGGGGTGCTCAGGTATCCAATCAATATTAGATTGGATAAATAATTGACATTGACTTTTATAGAAATAGAAAAAGGGGCAAAAAAAAATAATTTCTTTTTGGCAACCCCTAGTCAAGCCCCCTGTTTCACAGTGATAATCGGGAAAGGGGGTACGGATTATATCAAATGAGGAAATAGAGGTCTGTAATAGATAGTGACCTGAGCTATCCCGACCATTCCCAATGTAGTATCCCATCCTCATTTTATTAGATAAATGTGGTCTATGTCAATTAAAGGGACAAGAGGGGATTACAAAGTTTTCTCCAAGTCCTGTAATTTCTTGGATCTTCAAAAGGACGACTTTCTAAGTTTCAGTATGAGTAAGGCTAGTGACTGTGAATCATTCAAATAGAAATTCCTTGCTTCATTTGGATGTGTATTCTATATCACATGTGATAAGAGAAAGTCATTCACGCCCAAATATGTTTGCAAAGAATCAGAAAGATAAAGGAACTTGGAACTGCTAACAAAAAAGGGGGATAGGATAGAACCTTTCCTCTCCCCAGCCATTTCGGGTTAAGAAGATGTGAAAGCGTGTTTATCTCAATTGAGTTCAATAGAAGATATGAACTGATAATTTTGAACTACGGAGCAGTAATCAGCATTTAATACAAGAAAGTGAAAAAAAATAGGCACACAAAATCATAAACCAATTGTGATCTGACATCCAGTCAGTCCCACTGCTAATTATTGTCTGACCCTCATCATTGATATTGGATTGCCATACTATATATACTACTTACAACAACAAGGTGGCAACAGTACAGGTGAACAACTTAGAAGTTAGAATGCATTTACCTGCACAAACAATACAGGGACAGTGAGTTGCAGTAGAGTTTCATCCCGCACTGCACCATTCATGCCCTAACATATTAGCAGATCAAGTAAGAAAATATGCTTTAAACATCACAATTAAATGATTAATCAAGGCTTCACAATGTACATCGGTGGTCAAACTATGTACCAGTCTAAAATGTGCAAAGGGAAAACATGAGATAGATATACATCAGTATACCAACAGCATTAATTTTATCCTAAAACAGTAAACAGAGAAATCTGAAGTCTGACTTCTAAAGTTTGAGAAATAGTCTCAGAGGCTAGATGGATCTAAGAGTTAACTTCTGTATCATCTAATCAGTTATTCTTCCAGCAAAACTTCAATTGCATGACACCATGCCTAAATTGGCCATGATAAAAGTAAGCGGAAGTAGCACAATTACTTTGTAAAATTTCAGATTTCTATCATCTAACTTATTTGATAACTAGATCACAGCACCTCTTGATTTTTTGTATATAAGACATTAACCGAGTACTGAGAGGATATAATTAACAGACACAAGATTACATTGCAATACCAGTTTAGGTTAAAGACAAACAAGCAGCATGCTAACTGGACTGGTTTTGTATATGCAAACAGCATCAAGTAATATGGTGATCATATTCTGACAAATTACCACTTTGGAACAGGAAAAATTCTTGAAGATCCTTAAATATCAACAATCCATTACCCATTACTTTTACAGGCATTTGGGCCAAGAGCTACATAGCAAGGTAGAAGGCGAGAAAAGATATATATATATATATATATATATATATATATATAACTGTAATTTATAAATGGCAAACCTTTAGTGGGTAACCCAAGCAAACTACAGCTGAAGCGGCAATATCTTTTTCTCCAGCAACCATACAACTGACCCTAGATATTGAAATAGGAATACATGTAATTATGGAATGAGAATTTTATAACAACCATAAAGTTCTGTTAGTAAACAGGGTATGGCGATCATTACCTTGATCCCATCGACTTCCCAGCCAAGACCAGTGGATGCCCAGGGTATTTGGCCATGGTCTTTCTGACAATGTCACAGTGAAAATCAACTAATTTTTCGGCTTTCGGGGGAGCCCTTCGCTTCCCTCCAGCAATATCTGCCAACAGGTTAATTGAAAAATCTATGAGCGCTTTGATCTAAAGCAGAAAAATTCATTGTAAAATATCCTAAAACATTTTCAACTTATTGACTATTCTGAGAATATATCAATCATTTCATCTTACTCTTACATAATAAAACCTGAGAATCATCTTTACATAAAAAATATAATAAATCCATTCGTAGAAGCATGTACTCACAAGGATAGTCAAACGTCACTACTTCAATAGCATTTAGTGCCTTGGCTAACATACCTTTCCATCTGCACAAAGAATCAAGTTATGACTAAAAAACCTTTCAAGATATGAAAATTGCCAATGCGTCACTGTATCTTTTAGAATCCACTCGAGTTAGAAAAAACATAGAAGGGAACTTATTCTCTCACTTCATATATTTAGGCTTTTCAAGAAAACATGAATCACAACCACCAACACAATCTGTAAACAAAAGATAGCAAAATCCATCACCGCCACAGGCAAACACTTCCACATTTTCTGCACTAGAAATACTGTAATTTTGGTGAACTTTGTGGAAATTTATTTGAAGCCAGCAAGTTGTAAAGATTCATCTTTGAAAATCTTCAAGTAACATAAACCAATAGCAACATAAAATCCCAGCTCAGTTAGGTCATAGCAACATGCGCAAATTAAAAGTAGAATGTATCCAGCGGTATAATAAAAGCAAAGGTAATGAAGACTGTGCACTTCCTTCAACCAACACCATAATTAACCTCTAAATTTATAATAAAACACACACACACACACACACACAACTATGAGCACACAAAGAGAGGCACATACATGCATATCTAAAGAGTGATTGGGAGCAAGGCCCTACCTAATCATCCACTCAGAGGACGAAGGAGCACCGGCCCCATGAGCAAGGACGACTACGGGCAACTCGTCTTCATTCACGTTCTTTGCCGATTTCTCTATCGATTTTTCACTATTTTCATCCACTTCCCCTGTCACTGGTGGTTGTGCTTCCTCCTCTACTTCTTTAGGTTGAGCGTTCTGGTTCGTGCGTCTTCGCTTTGAAGCGCGCTTCGTAACCATTTTACAATTGAATGTTATCTAAAGAAATTGCTTTTTTTTTTTTTCCTTCCCTGGAGCTCTCGGAATTGAATTCAATCAGAAACCCTGGTTTGTTCTATACAGAATTTGCAGGGGAATGTAGAGTTGATTTTCGCGCCAAACAAAAATTGGGCTAAATCCAAAGCGGATTAATTGTGTTGGGCTGGTGCTTCTTAAAGAATTTACTGGGCTGATCTTTCTGAAATATTGAGCTGATCCTTTATATAGTGTCGGCTTGGTGTCTTTCAAAGCGTTATTGGGCTATATTTTAAAAAATATATTGGGCTATTTCTAAAGATATATGGCGTATTCAATATCTTCTCCTTGGGCTAGATCTCTAAGTAGGTACTTTTCATTCTTCCATTTCACAAATTCTATGAATTGATGATTTCAAAAACAAAATATATATATATATAGGATTTGGATTTGGTTCAAAGTGAGACAATATGGACTCATCTTACCTATTGATTTTAAAAAATGAAGCGATGTGATTAATCAGCTTTTTTTTCCTGATTTCCGCTGATTTTAAGGGTAATTTTTGTAATTTTATAATTCAAATCAATTATCCCAACGATTTTTCTGGTATGTTTGATTTTTTGTAACCGTTTTTATGGGGTGAGATTGTAACCGTTGGATTTCATGGCATTAATTAAGAAAACAATTTGCTTTCCAATTTTTTTTATTTTACAGTATAGTTAGGGTTCTCCTGCTGCTTAATTAGCTATTAATTAATGCATATTTAGTCGTTTTTGTTGCACTTTTTTACGACAATAAGACATAGTTGAATATAATGTACTGCATATTTAGTTATTCTACACTGCATAAATAGTTTCTATATAATGCATAGTTAGTTGCTTTTTGAAAATGAGATGTAATTAGTTAGTTATGAAAATGAGATGTTGCTTTTTGGAAATTATGAAAATGGGATGTTACATAATGCAATGCATATTTAGTTATTCCACACTACATAGATAATTTCTAGATAATGCATCGTTTCATAAGTATCTATACATCATTTCATAAGTATCTATGCATCGTCTTATTCGTGAAAAATACAGTTTTTTAAGAGTTTGTGTTAATGACCAGTTTCGAGTTCTCCATTGATGTCTACACTATTGATGATGTTGGATAGAGTTTTTTCTACGACTGATGATTCATCATCATGATTCGAACTCATTGTTCGTTATTTCTCTATAATATTGCACAGCTTTTTTGGCCTTTTTTCTCTCTATAATTTTCATGAATTGTTAATGGCAGTGGTTATGGAGAATTGTGATCTAAATTTGCGATGGAGATGGAGGTTGTTAATGGCAGTGTTATGCAGTACATAATTTTGCGTTAATGGCGGAATTGAGAGAGATAGAGAGAGAGAGAGAGAGAGAGAGAGAGAGAGAGAGAGAGAGATACGTGAGATTGAGAGATTATGAGAGATAAAGAGATTTGATTCCATTTTTGTAACTACTTTGTTATGTTATTTTACCCTACTACCCTTATGTTGATTAAATTAATATTTTATTATATTTTTTATCCATTAAATCATACCTATTGATTAATAGTAGGGGATGGTTGAGATTAGTCCATTGTGTCTCACTTAGAGCCATGATCTCACTTTTTTTGTTTTGCTTGACCCTGACGTCTCACTTGATTCTCCCCCTCTCTCTCTCTCTATATATATATATATAGATAGATAGATAGATAGATAGATGACTCGGTCCAAGCCGAGTTGAGTGGCTAAATCATCTTTGGTTAACTAACTTAGTCCCATGAGGGTGTGAGTGTAAGGTTTAGAAGAGGGGTTGAATAAACCTTACCAACTTTTTCGATTTAGTCCTTTTAAAATTGTTCGAGTTAATTTTCACGGCTAAGTCCTTGATGGACTGCTAAGTTAGTTAACCAAACAGAGTTAGCCACTCAACACTGATCGAGTTTGTTGATAGAATAACTCAGCTGCTTAGTCTTATACTTAACTCGACTGTGATAAGATTTTCAGCGGAAGACTTAACACCCTTAAATATGGTTTGAGTTTGTTTTAACACTTGGTTTTAGCACTTTGTTGATTATCAGTTGGAATGCAAATTATCAGCAGATATAAAGTAATATGCAGAAATAAAGTGCTGAAATGTAAATGACACAATAAATTTTATAGAGGTTCGAAGATGGGGTAATTCTTCTAATCCTCTCTTCTCCAACTCCTAGAGGAATCCACTAAGTATTGATCAGAGTATAAAGTGGTTATCATCCAGATGCAAGTCTTGATCACCTGGTGACTTGATCCTTTGGGACTCGATCCTGGAGATGCTTGGTCACACAACCGGTGGCTTCTCGTATGACTCAGCTTCTTCACAGGGCAGCTGCCTTGCTACTACAACCCACTTGCTCAAGCTTCTTGGATTTGATCACGAAGCCCTCCAATAACTTGAGACTGGTTCGACCTTGAACTTTTCTACAATCCTCCTTGCAATGTAGACCCATTTTGATTCTTCAAAAATTTCCTCTTCAACAGTTTGAAGTTGTCTCTCCTTCACAGGTTGGTGTTGGATCGATTTCCTTCGAAATTTAGGCTTGAGGATTATGCTTGAATGACTTGAGAATATTTTTGCAGGTTACAATATGAATAATAGCTTGAATATTCGTGGTTCAGGTAACCTTCTCTCAAAGTGATTCCTCAGCCTTTTATCGTGCTCTTTCAAAAATCTGCCCGTTGAAGAGATATGCTGATTTTCAAAAGACACTAGTGTTCGTTGGCTTGTCTTGTTGCAGTCCTTGATATTGACATTTCCTCGTATTAAATGAACCTTCAGCTTTTCAGAGTCTGACACAGGTGCAGTGCTTCCCATTGGTTTATTCTTTTTGCACGCTTCTGGGACTGAGCACTTTAGGACATTGCAGAATGGAAGTATTACTTATTTAAGTAACCTTCTTGACTTCTGTGCAACGGATTCTTTTCAGTTGTCTTGACTTGACTGTAGTTTTCTAATTTCCCCAGGTGACTTCGAGTCAGCTCCCAATCATTGGATGACTCATCTGTCACTTCAACTTGAGACTTGGCTATCTTGAGTTAACTTGGCTGACACTTCACACAGCTGTACTCAGTTGATACTCCTTCAGTCGAGTTCTTGACTTCTCTTCCTAGCCACACTCGGCTGCCTTGCAGCGGAGTCTTCATTCTAGTCTTCAGTTGACTTCTTGCATATCCAGGCATAGCTGACTTAACTCAGTTCATACAGTCCTATCTATTACAATGCAAATTACAAAGAAAATGGACTGCCAACTTTCTAGTCTAAGTTTTACATGACGTTCATCAAAATCTAAACAATAATTTTCTTCTCATCTTCATCTGCTTTCTTTTTCTCATAAGCTCTTGTAGCAGCATCATTTTTTCTCTTCCTTTCTTGTCTTCTCTGACTTTCTTCCCACAGCTGGTCTTGTCTCTTGTTTTCTTCTTCAATCCTATTTGCATATTCAGCAATCTTCCTAGCCACTTCCCTGTTGGCTACTTCATCAAACCCAGCCCAGTAGATCCTTCCCTTTTTGCCCGGATCTACATACTCAATATTTTTGGTGTTGGTCCCAAGGGGTGTGAGTGTAAGGTTTAGAAGGGGGGGTTGAATAAATCTTACCAACTTTTCGATTTAGTCCTTTTAAATGTTCAAAGTTAATACTTCACAATTGTGTCCTTGGTGGATGACTAATTTAGTTAATCAAGAGAGTTAGTCACTCAATGACTGACCGAGATGTTGATAGAATAACTCACTATTAAGACTAAAGACTTAGCTCAACTGTGGTTTGTTTTATTGAGGAAGACTTAACACCCTTAAATTTGGTTTAGTTTTGATTTAATACTTGATTTTAGCACTTAGAGATTATCAAGTGGATAGCAAATTTATCAGCAGAGTTAAACAAATAAGATGCAGGAATTAAAGTGTTGAAATGTAAATGACACGATAAGTTTTTATAGAGGTTCGAAGATGGGGTAATTCTTCTACTCATCTCTTCTCCAACTCCGGAGGAATCCACTAAGTATTGATCAAGATACTGAGTGGTAATGTATCCGGATACAAGTCTTGATCACACAAATTTGGTGACTTGATCCTTTGGGACTCGCCCCGAGATGCCTTCAGTCACGCGGTGGCTTCTCGTCGACGACTCGCCTTCTTCACATGGCGATTGCCTTGCTACTACAACCCACTTGTCAAGCTCCTTGGATTTGATCATGAAGCCCTCCAAAAACTTGAGACCTGGTTCGACCTTGAACCTTCCTACAATCCTTCGTGGAATGTAGACCCCTTGATTCTTCAAACATTTCCTCTTCAATCGATTAAAGCTATCTTTCCTTCCTGTGAGTGAGTGTTGGATTGATTTTCTTCGTAATGTAGGCTTGAGGATTGATCTTGAATGATTTGAGAGTATTTTAGGTTACTGATTCAAATGTTTGCTTGAATGTTCGTGGTTCAAAGTTACCTTCTCTCGCAGTCATTCCTCGCCTTTTATAGTGATCTTTCAAAAATCGCCCATTGAAGAGATAGCTTATTTTTGAAAGTCACTTGTGGTCGTTGGCTTGTTTTGTTGCGATCCTTGGAATTTCCATTTCCTCGTATGAATGATTCTTTGACTTTTCGAGTTCGACATGGTGCGATGCTTCCCATTGGTTTATTCCTCTTGCACGCTCGAATCGAGCATTTCAAGAAAGGCAAGATGGAGGTATTACTTGTTTAAGTAATTCTCTTGATTTCGCGGCAACGGATCTCTTTCGATTGTCTTGACTTCACCTGCATTTTCTTCACATTCCCAGGTGACTTTGAGTCAGCCTTCCAATCATTTGATGACTCTTCTCGTCACTTCAACCTTGAGACTTGGTCATCTTGAGTTAACTTGATCGATATTTCACTCACCACTGTTGCATCTCACCGCACCTTCGATCGAGTTCCGTCTTATCTTCTTTGCCATACTCAATTTTGCCTCGCAGTCAAAGTCTTCCTTCTAGTCTCCATTGTCTTCTTACATGTTTAGGCATAGGCGACTTAACTTAACTCGGCTTGACCAAATTTCTATCTATTACAATGCGATTTACAACAAAAATGGGGTGCCAACTTCCTATTCTAAGTTTTACATGGCATTCATCAAAATCTTCAAAATGATTTCCCAACATTTGGGTAGAGGTTTAGGTATGAAACCTCTTCCCCATCGCTTCTTCCTCTTCCTCCGGGCGTGTATTGAGGGGGCCTTCTTCTTTCCGGTGATTGATTGACTGCCAGAGTGACCGCGATGGTCAGCACTGTCGTCGCCTTCTTCGCATGCGACTTGAGGCCTTTTTCCCAATACAAATCCAGGCTTGGGCTAGTGACATATTTTTGAAGTATCCCTCGTATTCGAGCGTCTGGAATTCTTCTACAGATCATGGCTCGGTTCCGTCATCTGGGATGGCATCAGTGTCTCTACCTGCTGGAATGCCTCCATATTATTTCAATATGTCCATCACTCGGGCATCCATCTTCCCTTCGACCTCCTTCATCCCTACAATCTTTCTTTTCTCAGCCATAGGTACTGCAGGGTGTTGGAGCGGCAGAGTCACTGGGAGTTTATTGATTATGTCAGCTGTGACAAGTCCCTGTTGAGGGGTTCTAGCAACCATTAGGGTCATGTCCTTCGAACCTTCCCCCTCAACGGATTTTCCCTTTTTCTTCCTCTGTTCTTCTGCTGTCTTCTTCTTCTCAGCTGCATCCTTCTCAACTGCGGACCCTTTCAACTTCTTTAGGAATTCCTCTTCCCCATTTTTGGCATCATCGAAGGAGAGAGGAACCCCTGGGAATATACCATCCAGCATGAAGTTTAGGCGACTGATAGCTAAGTTATGCTTTGAATCTGCTGCGGAGTATGCTGCACGGAATTCAGAGCGGGTGGCTTTTGATTCAGCTGCCACCAGCTTCATTTCAGCCATGAGAAGGCTGAATTTATTTTCCATGGTTTCCTCGACGCGCAAAAGTTCCTTTTTATGAAATTCACGCAGCAGTTGCATTTCGGTGTTGTGGGATTCATGCATTCTGTCAATGTTATCTTGCATCCTCCTCTTCATGTCAGCATTATCAGCGCTCCAGATCAACATTTTATTATACAATGCTTTGAAGTATCTTACTTGTTCCACACGTATTGTTTGCTGTTGTTGCCACCATTGTCGGATTCTGGCCACTATTCCACGCAGATCAGCTGTTAGGTTTGCATCTCTATTATCCGGACGCATGTCCAATGAGGCTTGGTGCCTTTCCATCTTCTCTATTTCTGCAAAAAGTGCCTTGAATACTTCTCGAACCTCAGTTGTTACCTCCGTCTCAGCTGGCGTCCAAGCAGCGTCAAAGTCAAAATTTGCTGGGACGATGGTATCTGTGGGAATAACTGGATCAGGTTTGTGGAAGCGTCTATGCTCTTTAGCTGATTCTTCATCAAGATCAGGCAGCTCCAGTGAGAAGGGAAATGTTTCTTCAAATGCATCATCACGGACATAGGAAATATGTTCAACAGTGACTTGTGGCGTGATGTGCCCGGTTGAGTCGATTATCTTTGCAGCGTTGGGAGCTGATTAGCGATTGATCGTGATTCAACCGGGGTCATTGTGGTATGGACTCACTGCCTCTCAACGCCCGTTGGTCTCAGTTGATTTTTCCATTTGAGTTGTCTGGTCCTCGGCCGTATTAGAGGCGTCATCGGAGGATGATGAGACTTGAAGGGGTGGCTCATCATCGAAATTGAATGTTTGGCGAGTAGCCTTAAGATCTGACTTACTCATGCTTGGGAGAACATCCTCAGCTGAGTCTTTTGGATTCGCAACGGGGGATGACTCAGCTTCATCTTCACCCTTAGTTCCCAGAGAAGTTACATCAGGGTTGTCTTGGGAATCATGAAGGGCACTTATCTCCTTCTCAGATGCATCAATGATAACAGGAGGGATGTTCTGCGTTTCTGCCTCTTTACCTCGGGAAGTCTCAACCTCCCATAGGCCTTTAGTACCTCCTGCAATCTCAACTACAGCAAGGCCTTGGATAATCCCTTTGACAAACTCAACTGTCTTAGGGTCTTCAGAGGTGGCATCCACAGGAGTCTCAACTCCATGGATTGCACTTTCATTCCCTGGAGTGTTAACTCCCGGGGAAGATCCATCATGTGCCTCGACTGCTTCAGCAACATCATCGGCCTGCAGAGCAGTTGGCACTTCAGCTGAGACAGTCTCAATTGTCCGAGCTTCATTAGTGACAACCTGCTGTGTTTCAGTTTGTTGTTCCTTCTCCACTTCACCTCCTAGATTCTTGGTGGAGTCGTCTGCAGCATCCTCCGACCTAGCTACAGCGGAGGGAGTTTCTCCCTCAGCTAGCACACCAGCTAAGTGACTTGGGTTGGGGTCACTCTTCTCCAAACTCCCGGCTGTTTCCTGTAAGTGTTCAGTCGTCAGGGCAGGTGGTAAGACACCTTCAATAGGGGTGAGCTGGGGAAGTGGTTGCAGCAATGACAGTGGCGATTTGTTGCACCACTCCCAAAGGGTCAATCTCCAGCTGTGATTTGGAAGACTTTCCTGGTCCTTTGTTAGGAATTTTATTGTTTAGATTTTGATGAATGCCATGTAAAACTTAGAATAGAAAGTTGGCTCCCCAATTCTTGTTGTAAAATGCATTGTAATGAATAGAGTGGCCAAGGCCGAGTCAAGACAGACTACGCCCTAACATGCAAGAAGACAATCAAGACTGGAAGGAAGACTCGCTGTGAGACAGTTGAGTATGGCAAAGAAGAGTAGACGGGAACTCTATGAAGAAGCGGTGAGATGCGGTGAGTGGAGCATCATCAAGTCAACTCAAGAAAAGCCAAGTCTCAAGTTGAAGTGAGTAAGAGTCATCCATGATTGGAAGTGACTCTAAGTCACCTGGGGAAAGCAAGGAAATGCAAAAGTCAAGTCGAGATAATCAGAAAAGAACCGTTGCATTTAAATCAAGAGATTTACTTAAACAAGTAATATCTCCATACCACCTTTCTTGGAGTGCTCGGTCCCGAAGCGTGCAAAAGGAATGAACCAATAGGAAGCACTACACCGTGTCTAACTCAAAAGGTGAAACAACAATTCATACGAGGAAACAAAGAATTCCAAGAACGCAAGCCAACGATCGCAAAGTGACTTTCAAAAATAAGCTATCTCTTCAACGGGCAAATTTTTGAAAGTTCACTATAAAAGGCCGAGGAGTTTGTTTGAGAAAAGAAAATGCATGAATGACACATACGTGAGATAGACAAGCACATTAGAAAATCGAAACAATCTCAATCCTCAAGCCTACATTTCAAGTACATCAATCCAACACTCACCCGTGAAGGAAAGAGAACTTCAACCTTGTTGAAGAGAAACCTTTGAAAACAAGGGGTCTACTTTCCGGGAAGGATTGTAGAAAAGTTCAAGGTTGAACTAAGTCTTAAGCATTTGGAGGGCTTCGTGATCAAATCCAAAAGCTTGAGCAAGTGAGTCAGTAGTAGTAAAGCGCAAAATTGCCCTGTGAAGAAGCCGAGTCGCACGAGAAGCCAGTGAGTGATCAAGGCGTCTCGGATCGAGTCCCAAAAGGATCAAGTCGGCTATTGTGATCAAGACTTGTATCCGGACTGTTACCACTTTGTAAATTGATCATTACTTAGTGGATTCCTCCCAGAGTTGGAGAAGAGAGGAGTAGAAGAATTACCCCATCTTCGAACCTCTATAAAAACTTTTGTGTCATTTACATTTTAGCATTTACATTCCCGCACTTTTAATCGCTTATATCTCATTTGATAAATTTGCTATCCATTTGATAATTTACAAGTACTAAATCAAGCTCTAATATCTTGCTTAATCAAACTTAAGGGTGTTAAGTCTTCCGCTGAAAATAAAACCACAATTTGAGTTAAATTGTAGCCAACAAATTGAGTTACTCCATCAATACTCGGTGAGTCTGTTGAGAGATTAACTCTCTTGAGTGACTAATTCGATTGTCCATCAAGGACACGGTGTGTAGAATTAACTCGTAGATTTAAAAGGACTAAATCGAAAATTTGGTAAGGTTTATTCAACCCCCTTCTAAACCCTTACACTTACACCCCTTGGGACCTACAAGTGGTATCGAGCGGTTGGTTCATTGAACCCTCCGCACCGGTTCTTGAACTAGATCTCCAAACTTTTCAAAGTCCGCTTTAGTACTTAAACTTTCAAAACTCTTTTTATTAAAAGTCATTATCATGGAAGCAAATTTGACACGCATCCCTATGTTCACTATTGAAGAATTTGATGATTGGAAAATTCGTATGTGCTCATCTATCAAAGATTACATGATGAGATGTGGATAGTAATAGAAGATGGGCCTCTACAAATATTAAAGGTGAACACAAATTTGTCACGAAGAGTTGCAAAATTTGAAGGAGAAGAAGATGTAGCTCTAGACCGATCATGGTTGAAAACCAAGAACCGAGTGGACAAATGATGACAGAAAAAAGATACAACCTGGATAATGTAGCCAAGGACATCCTCTACAAAACCTTGGACAAAGCCATGTTCAACAAAGTCAAATCATGCAAAACGGCTAAAGAAATGGGACAAGTGACATTGATTTGTGAAGGCTCGTGAGCAAATCAAAGAAAACAAATTATCGTGGTCTGTACAAAAATTTGAAAATTTTAAAATGATCTCAGGAGAGAACTGGATCAACTAGACGCTCGGTTTACGTAAATCACAAATGAGTCATTTTGTCTACACTTGGAAAGGAATATACACGAGAAGGAAATGTGTATGAAGATCCTAAAAAGTCTTCGGTGAATGGGAAATGAAGGTCATGGCACCGAGACATTCCATGGACCTATCAAAGACATCCAACCATGAACTATTCTCGGACCTCAAAGCCTATGAGTTTGAGCCGAGAAGAAAAGACCAGGAAGAGACAATTGTACCCCAAAACAATTGCTCTAATTGTCAAAGATGGGAAGAGAGCCGAGGTCAAAGAGGCAATTGACCCGGAAGAAATAGCCCGATGGTTAAAAGGTTCAACAAGTTCTTCAATAAGAATTACAAAAGAGGAAAGGGTGAATCTTCCAGAAGACACTCAGCTCCTCCAAATCAAGGGAAGACAGGACAACCAAGAGAACGGATCATCAACAAGTTGAGTATCAAAGGGTGACAACTCAAGAGTAGAAAGAGTCGATCAAAAGGTGAATATCTATGTTGGAATTGTAGACAACCAGGTCACTATGCCATTGATTGCTCATATCCTCGTAGTCAACAAGTACATGAATGAAGAAGAAAGAAAGGTCTTGAGAGAAAGAAGACAAGAAAAAAGAAAAAAGGCAATGATGGCAGAGATCTTTGGCCGAGACAAGTCAAGTCAAGAGAGAGATTTGATTCGAGAGAGTGAAGCGACTACTCAAGTGACTCACGAAGAAGAAGCCCGATCCGCTTAATGGCCAAAGAACAAGATCAAGAAGATGAGGTACAATCTAATTCAACAAGCTCGACACTAGTGATAGTGTGATCGTGACACACACACTTCATCACCTCTGATCTTTATGATTCATTAGGCAAAATGATGAAAGATTTTGAGCATATTAAATCCTCACACACACTATTGAATGAGGAAAAAAATTACTTAAAAGTCAAAACTCAAAGTCGACTAAGGAGCCGAGTACTCTAAGTCAAATAGTCATGTTGAAAATGAAAGTTTAAAAGGTGAAAATGCTAAATTAGTAGCGAGAAATTGCTTTGCTATAGAAAAGAGGAGAATGACCTCAAAAATGTTATTGCCTCATTCACTAAGGCATCTAAATCATTGGATGATCTTATTATGAGTCAAAGAGAAAGTGGAGACAAGAAAGCTTAGGATTTAATTCCTTTGTGCCATGTCAAACCTCAAGAGTAATTTTGGAAAAAGGATCTTCAAGTCATGAAGAGTCCGAAAAATCCAAAACTCTAAATATTGCACACACTTTCACTCCAAAGCACAATACTAAGCAAAATGGCCTTGGTTACAAAGGAAAAGGAAAACAAAATTGAGTGTCTTTGGAAGGACAGTGAGAAGAAATTGACCAAGTCCTCAAAGCAAACTCCAAGCAGAAAAATACTGTAAAGTAAAGAAGAAACAGAGCTACCAAAAATTCCGGAAAATCCATAAAAGAAATACATATGATGGGAATGGTAGAAAATATCCAAGCCAAGTCGATTGGAATAATGTGAACTATCAAAGCATAGACTTATGGAATATAAGCCCGGATGGCAAAGGCCTAGAACTCAAGAAAGGCCATTCCAAAAGCACAAGAGCTTTCATCAAAGACACATATGTACCAGGCACTACACTCAAAAACACCACAATTACCAAGGAAGGCAATTGCTAAAACACATATGCATGCATATCAAAAGAGACAATTTTGTATGAACCTAGAATCCCCAAGCAATTTGCCAGGATTAATTATGATTATGGCATCGATAGATGGCAACCCCTTAGAGTCAAATCATTTGGCTATAGGTTGGTTGGATCATCTTACAATTCTAACCCCTCGGGACCAGACAAGTATGGGTACCTAAAACTTAATTTCCTTGATTGGGGGTTCAAGGAGCAGTGAGTGCCAAGGAACCTGGTACATGGATAGTGGTTATTCCAGGACATATGACAGAAATAAGAGAAATCAAAATTCAAGGAAGTCAAAGGAGCCAAAGTCATATTTGGAGGAAATGAAGCTCCTGGTGAAATAAGAGGCATTGGATCCATCAAGAGGAATGGATTAGAAATCACAGATGTTGCATTTGTTGAAGGACTCAACTTCAACTTATCGAGTATCGATCGACTCTGTGACAAGGGCTACAATGTTGGATTCAACATGGGTGTATGCCAAATCAAGGATATTGAATCAAATGAAGTTGTCTTGCGCAAGGAAGTAGACGAGAAGAATATGTATGTAGTGGATTGGTCAATCGCAACACCCAAAGACTGTCTACTAGCAAAGAGCCTGTGAATCAAGTTCCGTGGCACAAAAAGCCGAGTCACCTGAATTTCAAAACAATTAACAAGCTAGCAAGAAGTCATCTTGTAGAAGGACTTCCGGACTCGATGATACAAGAAGGAGAGTATATGTGATGCATGTCGGAAGGAAAACAAATCAAGTCGTGCGTTCAAAGAAAAGACATGCCCATCCTCAACAAGAATATTGATCCGCTTCATATGGATCTATTTGGCCAAAGTGGAACCGGCCAACATAAGTGGAAAGAAATACACCTTGGTGGTAGTAGATGATTACTCAAGATATACATGGACAATATTCATGTGCAAGAAGAAAGAAACTCTACAAAAACTACACAAACGGTGATGAAGAGGATTCAAAATGAGAAGAGTCAAACCATTATCAAAATAAGATCGGATAGAGGAACCGAGTTTGTCAATGGAATAATAACTCGATCTTGTGTTGAGAATGGTATTGGTCATGAACTATCAGCAAGGACTCACTTTGTGAGAATGGAGTTGCAGAAAGAAGGAAGCGAGAACCCTCAAAGAAGCAGCAAGGACCATGTTAGTCAAGCAGGTTACCAAAAAGATTTTGGTCAAGCAATCAACACGACTTGCTAAACCCAAAACAGATGTATGATAAATAGATAATGACAAAGACTCCCTATGAGATCCGGGTGGAAGAAAACCAAATGTTGCATACTTCGGATATATTTGGATGTAAATGCTTCATCCATAACAATGGCAAAAACAACCTAAAGGCTTTTGATGCTAAAGTCGATGAAGGTATCTTCTTAGGATACTCACCAAAGCAAAGCCTAGAATACTCAACAAAAGAACTATGGTTACTGAGAGGAATCCATTCATGTAGTATTCGATGAGCCAAATGTAAATGGAGAAGACATTGAAGAGTCACCGATAAGTTGAATCATCCAACCATACGTAAGAGTCCCTATCTCAAGTCAAGGTGGGATTATCAATTCGAAGAAGATGAGATAGTGAATCTCAAAAGAAACTGGAAAATTTGCGCCTAAGTGACTACGAGAGAGAGTCGACCCACAAAGAACACACGGTGCAAGTCGATCAATCCGCTAACTTACTCCAACTCGATGTAAGATGGTGAGAGACCATCCACTTAACTTGTCATTGGAGATATGAGAGAAGGTGTCAAAACAAGATCCGAACTCAACAAGAAGCTATGTTCACATGCTTCATTTCGCAAATAGAGCCAAAAGATGTGTCACAAGCATTGGATGACACACATTCGATTCAAGCTATGCAAGAAGAGTCAATCAGTTTGAGAGAAATAAAGTATGGGAATTAGTGCAAAGACCCATACATCAAAATGTTATTGGAACCAAATGGTTATTCAGAAATAAGATGAACGAGGAAGACTCTGTGGTAAGAAATAAAGCAAGACTAGTAGCCAAAGGATATTGCCAAGAAGAAGGGATAGATTTTGATGAAACATTTGCCCTCGTAGCAAGATTGGAAGCTATAAGGATGTTTCTTGCCTATGCGACTCACAAGAATTTCATTGTATATCGATGGATGTAAAAAGTGCATTCCTAAATGGTTTATTGGAAGAAGAAGTGTATGTTGAACAACCTCCAGGATTTGAGCAGAAGATTCTTGGAGACAAGGTATACAAACTCAAGAAAGCCCTGTATGGATTGAAACAGGCACCCAGAGCATGGTATGACACCCTGTCACAATTCCTGACTGAAAATGGATTCACAAAAGGAAAAGTGGATAGAACACTTTAATTCAAGACAAGAAGAGTATCTTGCTTGTTCAAATATATGTGGATGACATCATTTTTGGATCCACTAACAAAGAGCTGTGTGAAAAATTCTCAAACCTCATGCAAAGTAAATTTGAAATGAGCATGATGGGAGAGTCGACATTCTTCCTTGGACTCCAAGTAAAACAGTGAAGGATGGAACCTTCATAAGTCAAACAAAATATACTAGAGATTTAATGAAGAAGTTTGGTATGGAAGAGAAGTCTTCTCGTAAAAATACCAATGAACACATCATCAAAATGGACATGGATGCAGATGGCAAGCTCAGATCAGATCAAACAAGATATCTGAGCACTTATTGGATCATTGCTCTATCTCACAAAGAAGCAAGCCGGACATCACCTTTGCTTTGTAGGTGTATGTGCAAGATTTCAATCGCTCCAAAAGAGAGCCATATGACAAATGACTAAAAGAATACCGAGATACTTGAAAGGAAGCTAAGAAGAGGCCTATGGTATCCAAAGGAAGGTGGATTCGACTAATTGGCTATTCAGACTCGACTACGCTGGATGCAGAGGACAGAAGAGCACTTCGTGCACTGTCAAATGCTAGAAACAGACTAATTTCTGGTTTAGCAAGAAGCAAAACTCAATAGCCACCTCTACGGTGAGGCGAATACATATAGTGGGCAAAATTGTTGTGCCCAAGTCCTATGGATGAGACAACGGTGAGAGACTATGAAGTTGAAGAAAAAGAAATTCCAATCATGTGTGATAACACAAGTGCCATTGCAATCACTCAAAATCGTGTTGCACTCAAGAACAAAACATATTGATGTCGATATCATTTCATAAGAGATCATCTTTGAAAAGAAGGACATTATCTTGGAATATATCTCAACCGATAAACAACTAGCCGACATCTTCACAAAACCATTATGTGAGTCAAGATTTGAAGAACTCAAGCATGAGTTGGGGTTAATTGAATGAGTGACACTGACGAATCAAAGAAGAGAATTAGAAAGAAAAGGAGTGAAAAAGAGTGAAATGTAAATCACCAAGAATCACCAGATCGGAAAGACAACTACACCAAGTCGGTGATAGAATTTGAGTCACTAAGAGAACTACGAGGAGTAGAGCTAAATCAGCCTAAGAGATAAGCTGAATAACTTATGAGCAAAGTGACAAAAACGCAATCGTTTTGACTTAGCGGGAATGTTTTAAGGAACACGTCAAAGATAATGATGATGTGTACGGACATAAAGCTCGCACACTAAGCTTATGATTGGATATAAATCTTTGCCGCATTAAATACGAGACGTGAAATGCTCAATAGGCGTGCGAAATCCAAGCCGTTGATTTCGATCACAATTCAAAACCGTCCGCACGTCCTTTCATAAACCATATTTAAACCATTTTCGTCCGTTTCTCTCTCACACTTCTAAAAAGCTGTTCATATTTTTCTCTCAAAAGGCAAAGGCAAATACTCGAAACCCTATCAACCTTCAAATCAATTTTCGAGATTTTTCTTGATATAATCCCGAGAAATGGCACCAACTTATGACTTTACCAAGCTAGGAAAGCAAATCCACACCGGTTTATTTGTGGATTTCGACGGAATGGTGAAGCAGGGGTCCGACGACACCCTGGTGAAGAAAATCGTTGAAAAGTTGGAAACGCCGGACTAAAACCGTTTCTAACGCTGGAATATCCTATGACCTATGTAGAGGAGGTCGCACAATTCTACGTGAATGCTTTGAGATTCACGACGAAGGAATCAAGTCATTGCTCACGGGAAGCGGTGACTATCACCGCCAAGGATTTGGTGAATATTGCTCACTACCCGCGGAAGGAGCAACCGAGATTAAGGAAGCCGATGTAAACTTGGCCGACGATGGAAAGAAATAGCCAAGTCCGACCTTGCCGATAAAATTATATACACAAAGAAACAAGAGATCAGCACAAGGAGGATTATCACAAATTGTTGGACATAGTTGCCAAATGTATCGACATCAAATTTGGACTTTGACCAACTATCAAAGGCAAAGCTGATTGTGATGGCTGCAATCATCGAAGAAAAGAAGATAAACCGGGATGAGTTTATCTACAGCAGACTCGCCAAAACGTGGGGAACAAGTCCTTCAAAGAAGATGGCACATTTGGAGGATCCCTGGGGATATGGCCTGGTGGTTGGCCGGCTATTGAGGTGAAAGGAGTCCCTCTTAGACATGGGAAGGCCTTCCATGTTAACAAGAGGATGTTGAGCTAACCTCTCTCGGTGCTCGAAGCGAGCTTATGCCAAGAGAGCGACACCAGTGAGGGGAATCGGTGACCGAAGATACAAATGCTTCCTCTCCGGCCCAAGAAGAAAGTCGCCCGCAATCGCCAAGAAGATCACTGCCGCCCTGCAAGCAAAGAAAACAAACATGCTCTCGCCCCTCGCAGCAGTGAGTCACCGCCCTGGGAAGAAGCCGTGTCACCGCCTCTTGCAGGCGGGTCGAGAAGGACTCACAAATGCCTTCTCCGATCGTCAAAAGGAGGAGAATCGACAAGCCAAGACGGCCGGCTCCTCGTAAACAAATACCAAGATCGCCCCCGCGCCCAAGACTCGAGAGGACACCGCCTCAACCGTAAATTCCCCGGTACAAACCAGAGACGAAGAAGACTCGTCAAGCGGCCCGAACAGAGAAACCGGTGAGTCGATTACTCGGCCTAGCACAAATACCGGAGACTCTTTGGAGAGGTAGAGTCTCCGGATGTAGTCGATGAAACAGCCAAGTCTCTCAAGGCGATCAAGCAGAGGCAACCCGAAGACACGATTGTAGCTCACACAAATTGAAACACAAGAAGAACCAGCCCAAGCGGATAGTGATGTAATGATCCTATCTCCACCTTACCCGGACATCCAAAATCGTCTGCGTGAGTGGAGAAAATGGAAGTTGAGCAAGTCGGGAACAGTTCCAACGGCCGAGTTCATAGAAGAAGAAGAATCGCTAAATTTCCTCGACTAACTCATCGTGCTCCCAAAGACTTGATGAAGACAATCGCCTAGACATCCCGCAAATCTACAAGGACAGGGGAGAGAGCAAAGCAAGTCAAGAAGCGAAGCACGTGAGAAGGCAAGCATCCGCCCTATCTCCGCACCACGAACACACACACCCTCTCCTTGATGTCTTCTCCGAAAGTGACGAGGAAACTGAGAATGTCACGCCACTAAGAAGAGTTACAAATGCAAAGCAAGCATTGCATGAATCAAGAATCCTTCACGAGCAAAGACCGATGGAGGGACTGGGAGAGTCCTCCGTAACACACCGAAATTGATCCAATGGGAGTGGTTCAAACCAAATAGCCACGATCGATGTTTCGCTACCACTTCCCCACTCACTCGGGAAGAAGGCAATAAGGAAATGGCGATGGCGGGCTAGTGGGGACCCCGGTCGAGCCAACCCCTATTGAAGGTGTGCTACCACCGCCCAACCAATTTTGAACCATCAATTGCAAATGGTGAGTCCGGAGATGAGTGACCCACTCCAAGTCACTCGGTGGTGCGCCGAGTGGGGAAACTCCCTCCCACTGCAGCAAGGTCGGAGGACGCCGCAGATGACTCCACAAAGAAGCAAGGAGGCGAAGAAGAGAAAATACAATCACAAGAAGAAAGCAAGTTGTCATCAACGAAGCTTAGACGATTGAGACGTCTCGGTGAGGTGCCAACCGCTTCCGAAGGCTAATGACGCTGCCGATGCGATCGAGGCACTGAGATGGATGGCTACTCGGGAGTTAACACTGCAGGCGATGAAAGTGCAATCCATGGGGTTGAGACTCCAATGGATGCCATCTGTAGAAGACCCTAAGACACCGACATCGTCGAAAGGGGAGACCAAGGCCTCGCAGAAGAGAGGCTATTTGGAGGAAATGAAGGCCCACGAGAGGTTGAGACTTAGGGGTAAAGAGGTCAAGTAGAGAACATCCCTCCCGCAATCATCGACCCATCCGAGAAGGAGATCAACGCACTTCATGATTCCCAGGACAACCCCGATGTCACTTTTCTCGGGATCGGAAGGCGAAGAAGTTTCGAGTCAACCCCCATGACAAATCCAAACGACTCATTGCGGATGTTCCGCACGAGCAAGTCTCGATCCCAAGACTACTCGTCAAACTTTTAACTTTGATGATGAGCCACCACTAGAAATCTCATCATCGTCCGATGATTCTTGATAAAGGCCGAGGACAAGTCTCATGAAAAGGAAAAATCACCGAGACCAACGAAGTGTTAAGACAAATTTGAGGCTCAAGAAGCCGGGTCTATTTCACAACCAAACCCAAACAACCGTAAAACCACCGCTCAAGCCCGCTCCTCACGCTACAGCCTAGATCGATTCCCAAAAGAACTTCACGCGCACCGCTCATCATCGAACAAATCCCGGTTGGCGGTGATGAATCTTTGTGGAATCTTTCCTTTCTCACCGGAGATACGAGAACTCCACGAAGAGTCGAAAATGAGCAAGCACGCTATCACGCACCACCTCCTCGCTTTTTCACTCAGGCACCATTGTTCGGCCGATTTTGATTTCGACAACAGATGGCCATCACCGCAATGTAAGAATCACCAAGTTCGAGAAGTGTTCAAGGCACTCTTTTGCCGAGGTTGAACGGATGGAGAGGCATCAGCCTCTTTGGACATGCGCCCGGACAACAGAGATGCCAACCTTACGGTGACTTGAGAGGCATCACAACGGTCGGGATAAGGGAATGGTGGCAACAAAGCAGAATCAATGCGTGTGGAACAGGTGAGATACTTTAACCTTGTTCAACAAGTCTGCTTTGGTGTGGAGAGTCGAAAATGTTGATGCGAAACGGGCGAGGAACACATTGAGCATATGCATGAAGCTCACACCGCCGAGATCAAGTCGCTGCGTGAGCGTAATGCAAATGATATACATCGTTTGGAAGAACACATGACAAGAAAATTCAGCCTTCTCATGGCCGAGATGAAGTGATTTCAGTGAATCCAACGCTACTCGTTCAATTCGAGCCGCATACAACGCAGCAGACTTGAAGCAGTAATTCCACCATCGAAGATTTCGACTTCATGCTTGCCAAAGATGTTCCCTAGGGTTCCTCTATCCTTTGATGATGCCAAAAAGGGGGAAGAGGAATACCTTAAAGCAAAGAAAATCAAGTTGAAAAGAAAAGGAGCAAAGCGGTGAGAAGGGAAAATCACCGAGGAAATCCTCAAATGTAGAAAGAAAGGAAAGCTTGTTGAGGGGGAAGGATCACAGATGTAACATTGATGATTGCACAAACCCCAACAGGTCCTGTCACGGTGACATTATAAGCGCAAAGAACTCCCAGTGACTCGCCACTCCAAGACTCTTTGTATCTATGGCCGAGAAGAGAAAAGCAATTGAAGCAGGGATGAAGGAAGTGGAAGGAAGAATGGATGCTGGGTGATGAACATCTTGAAAGAACATGGAGGCATTCCAGTTGACAGAGACACGTATGCCATTTCGGATGTCGGGACAGAGCAAGATCGATTGACGAATTCAAAACGCTCGAATCGAAGGATATTTTGCAAATATGTCCATGGCTCAAGCTTGGGACTTTATCTTGGGAAAAGGGTCTCAAATTATGTGAAGAAGTCGACAGCAAGCAGACTTCCTAAGATCACTCTACTGGTCACTCCGCCGGGTCACTCATTTGGAAAGAAGAAGGCCCCAAAGACAAAGATACGCCCAGAGGTAGAGGAAGAAGCGAAGAGTGGAGGAAGAAGCTTCGGACCAGGCCTCCGCCCAAGAATATTGAATACGTAGATCCGGAAAGAAAGGAGGGATCTATTTGGGGCTTGACCAGGTGGCAAATTTAAAAGTGGCTAAGTCTAACGCCGAGTATGCAAAGAGATTAGAAGAAGAAAACAAGAGACAAACTCGGCTATGGCGGAGAGACAGAAAGACTAAGAAAAGATGAAGTCGCCAGAAAGCATATGAGAAGAAAAGGCATTTGATTTACGAAGAAGAAGAAGAGAAGAAGAGAAGAAGATGCCGAACAAGATGAAAGAAGGAGACAATGAAGGAGATGAAGTGTTGTTGTCCAACCCTTCGTGTATTTTATCATGTAAATACATACAATGTAAGTCTTCGTAATAAAGCTATAAATTCTTTATTTTCGGTCTGAGTGCACAAAATGTACTGATACACCTTGTAAAATGATTGTGTAAAGTACAAGAATGATATGATCAATAAAAAGATTGATTTAACAAGATACATTCTATGTCAATACACTATCTCAGTATGTATCTTTGTTATTTGTATCTTTGTATGATTTAAGTTTTGGCATCATCAAAAAGGGGGAAATTGTTAGGAATTTTATTGTTTAGATTTTGATGAATGCCATGTAAAACTTAGAATAGAAAGTTGGCTCCCCAATTCTTGTTGTAAAATGCATTGTAATGAATAGAGTCGCCAATTTGAGTCAAGACAGCCTACGCCCTAACATGCAAGAAGACAATCAAGACGGAAGGAAGACTCTTTGTGAGACAATTGAGTATGGCAAAGAAGAGTAGACGGAACTCTATGAAGAAGCGGTGAGATGCGGTGAGTGGAGCATCATCAAGTCAACTCAAGAAAAGCCAAGTCTCAAGTTGAAGTGATGGAAGAGTCATCCATGATTGGAAGTCGACTCTAAGTCACCTGGGGAAAGCAAGGAAATGTCAAGTCGAGATAATCGTAAAAAGAACCGTTACGTAAATCAAGAGATTTACTTAAACAAGTAATATCTCCATACCACCTTTCTTGGAGTGCTCAGTCCCGAGAAGCGTGCAAAAGGAATGAACCAATGGGAAGCACTACACCGTGTCGAACTCGAAAAGGTGAAACAACAATTCATACGAGGAAACAAAGCAATTCCAAGAAGCGCAAGCCAACGATCGCAAAGTGACTTTCAAAAATAAGCCTATCTCTTCAACGGGCAAATTTTTGAAAGTTCACTATAAAAGGCTGAGGAGTTTGTTTGAGAAAAGAAAATGCATGAATGACACATACGTGAGATAGACAAGCACATTAGAAAAATCAAACAATCTCAATCCTCAAGCCTACATTTCAAGTACATCAATCCAACACTCACTGTGAAGGAAAGAGAACTTCAACAGTTGAAGAGGAAACCTTTGAAAACAAGGGTCTACTTTCCGGGAAGGATTGTAGAAAAGTTCAAGGTTGAACTAAGTCTTAAGCATTTGGAGGGCTTCGTGATCAAATCCAAAAAGCTTGAGCAAGTGAGCCGCAGAGAGCAAAGGGCCTGCCCCGTGAAGAAGCCGAGTCGCACGAGAAGCCAATTTGAGTGATCAAGGCGTCTCAGATCGAGTCCCAAAGGATCAAGTCGGCCAAGGATCAAGACTTGTATCCTGGACTGTTACCACTTTGTAAACCGATCATTACTTAGTGGATTCCTCCGGGAGTTGGAGAAGAGAGGAGTAGAAGAATTACCCCATCTTCGAACCTCTATAAAAACTTTTGTGTCATTTACATTTCAAAGATTTACATTCCCGCACTTTTAATCGCTTATATCCACGATAAATTTGCTATCCATTTGATAATTTACAAGTACTAAATCAAGCTCTAATATCTTGCTTAATCAAACTTAAGGGTGTTAAGTCTTCCATAAAAATAAAACCACACTGAAGTTAAATTGTAGCCAACAAGTTGAGTTACTCCATCAACAGCTCAGTGAGTGAAATGTTGAGAGATTAACTCTCTTGAGTGACTAATTCGATGTCCATCAAGGACACAATCGTGTAGAATTAACTCAGAGATTTAAAAGGACTAAATCGAAAATTTGGTAAGGTTTATTCAACCCCCTTCTAAACCTTACACTTACACCCCTGGGACCTACATCCTTCCATCACCGTTGCTCATGTAGGATCCTGGATTCCCGCATGGCTTGCTACATCTCCAACTTTTCTGTAGCAGCAGCAGGGTCCAGATCCTCATCACTTCCTGAGCGGACATCGAAGAGAGGGTGGGAGTGATCAGTGGTTCCAGTGAAAGGACAGATGTTGGCCTTCTCACGAGCGTCAGCCTCTTCTGCCAACCTTTCCTTCTCCTTTTCTTTGAATATATTCAAGATATCCAGGTAGTTCTCTTCATCGAGTGCTTGGACCACTGTAGTCAACCCAAGGAAACTCATCAGTTCTTCTTCTTCTTCAATAAACTCAGGTCTTTGGAACTGTTCCCTTGAGCGACCCAGCTTCCACTTGCTCCATTCGCGCAGACGATTTTGGATTTCTGGATATGGTGGAGATAACATGATTACATCATCGTCATCATCTTCTTGATGTCCCTCTTTCTCAGGAATGGAGGGTAGCAAACTTTGCTGCTCAACACCCTCAGCAGCATCTGTCGCGGGCGGAGACACAGCCCTGTCGATAAGTGAGTCAGCTGTCGCAGCTGCTTCTTGCTCATCAGCTGTCCTGTCCACAACTGGGTCTTCGATTTGCCTCTGCTGATCGGCCTCAGCAGACTTGGCCATTTCATCAATAATTTCTGGAGACTCTACTTCTCCAGTAGTCTCAGCGATCTGTTCCAGCTGAGTGGTAGACTCATCTGTTTTCTCAAGCTCTAACGCTTGTAGAGTCTTCTTCTTTTGGTCCTTACCAGAGGAAATTCTGGTTCGGATACGGTTTCCTCAGAGTCCTGGGCGGCGGGGGCCGGTGCTACTTTCTTTGACTGAGGAGCTGGCTTTCTTGGCTTGTCAGTCCTCTTCTTCCTGATAACTGGAGAAGGTATTTGAGGTTCCTTCTCTGTTGCGGCTACAAGGGCAGGAGACACGGCTGCAGGGCAGGTGACTTGGCTGCAGGGGCAGGTGCAGTTGTTTTCTTTGCTGCAGGGGCAACCTTCTTCTTTGTAGCTGCGAAAACAGCTTTCTTCTTTGGAGGGGAAGAGACAGTTGTTTCTTCTCGGTCAGCTGATTCCCCCTCACTTGTATTCGCGCTCTTGGCGTATGCTCTCTTCTGGGCTCCTGACAAGTTGGCCCGAAACATCCTTTTATTGACATGGAACGCTTTCCATGTCGAAGTGGAACGTCCTTCACCTCCATTAACCGGCCAATTACAAGGCCATAGCCCAATGATCCTCCGAAAGATCCATCATTCTTGAAGGATTTGTTCCCAACATTCTGGTAGAGTCTGCTGTTGACGAGTTCTGCCCAGTTGACTTTGTTTTCCTCCATGATCGCAGCCATGATGATCAGCTTGGTTTTGGAAAGCTGATTGAAGCTTCCAAACTTCATATCTACGCATTTAGCGACAATGCCCATCAGCTTGTGGTAATCATCCTTCAACAGCTTCTTATCAGCTGTTTAAAACACCTTCGCAGCACACTCAGGTCTCGCCACTTCCTTCCATGCAGCAGCTAGGTTTACATCAGCTTCGAATATTTCTGGTACACCTTCCGACGGCAGCAAGCAATGCTCCGCAAGGTCTTCAGCAGTGATGGTGAAATCTTTTCCGTGAATGGAGGACTTGATGCCCTCGTCGTGAACTTCATCGTTCATGTAGAACTGCGCGACCTCTTCAACGTAGGTCATCTGAAACTCCATTGTGAGAAAGGGTTTCAGTCCAGACTTCTCAATTTTGTCAGCTATTTTCTTCACCAGGGTTACATCGGAACCCTGCTTGATCATTCCTTCAAAATCCACCGTAGAACTAGTGTGGATTTGCTTTCTCAACTTGACGAAATCATAAGTAGATACCATTTCTTGGAGTTTTACCGAACGAAACCTTAAGAGTTTGGTTTGAAGATTGATAGGGTTTTGAGAGAAAAATGCCTTCTTTGCTTCTGGAGAGATGAATAGTTTGAGTAGTGTGAGAGATAAAACGGATGAAATGGTATATATGTGGGTTATAAAAGGACGTGCATACAATTTTTGAAATTTGATTGAGATCAACGGCTCAGATTTAGCATGCCAATTAGCATTTAATTTCTCGCATTTAATGCGGCAACATTTATATCCAATCATAAGCTTGGTGTGCAGCTTTTGACTGTACACGTCATAATTACGCTGACGTCATTCTTAAAAACTTTCCCGCTTATTAAAAATGACTATGTTTTTGTCATTTTGCTCATAAATGATTCAGCTTACGTCTTAGCTGATTCAACTCTTCTTCTCTCTATACACATAGTAACTCAGCTATCAGCTAACTCGTTACAGCTGACTTTCCGATACGACTGGTTCTCTTAGCTGATTCAAGAGCTCCGTTCTATTTCCATCTTTTCACGTTCCTTCTCTTTTCCTTGAGTCTTCTGAGTGTCAACTCAGCTCAATTAACCCTAATTCATGCTTGAGTTCTTCAAATCTTGATTCATATAATGGCTTTGTGAATATGTCAGCCAACTGTTTATCAGTTGAGATGTATTCCAAGGTGATATCCTTCTTTTCAACATGGTCTCTTATGAAATGATATCTGACATCAATGTGCTTTGTTCTAGAATGCAACACAGGATTTTGAGTGATTGCAATAGCACTTGTGTTATCACATATAATTGGAATTTCCTTTTCTTCAACTTCATAATCTCTGTTCTTTGTCTCATCCATAAGACTTGGGCACAATAATTTTGCCGTGACTATGTACTCTACTTCGGTTTGTGGATGTGGCCATTGAATTTTGCTTCTTGCTAAACCAGGAAATTAACCTATTTCCAAGCATTTGACATGTGCTCAAGTACTTTTTTTGTCAACTCTACATCCAAAGATAGTCGAGTCTGAATAACCAATTAGCTTGAATCCACCATCCTTTGGATACCATAAGCCAACTTCTTGGCTTCCTTCAAGTATCTTAAGATTCTCTTTCTTTGCGATCATGTGGCTTTCTTTTGGAGCAGATTGAAATCTTGCACATACACCAACCGCAAAGGTGATGTCCGGTCTAATTCTTTGTGAGATAGAGCAATGATTCAATAAGTGCTCTGTATCTGGTTTGATCCACAGGCTTGCCATCTGCATCCATGTCCATTTTGACTGATGTATTCATTGGTATTTTCACAGAAGACTTCTCTTCCATACCAAATATCTTCATTAAATCTCTGGTATACTTTGTCTGACTTATGAAAGTTCCATCCTTCAGCTGTTTTACTTGAAGTCCTAGAAAGAATGTCAGCTCTCCCATCATGCTCATTTCAAATTTGCCTTGCATGAGGTTTGAGAATTTATCACACATCTCTTTGTTTGTGGATCCAAAGATGATGTCATCCACATATATTTGAACAAGCAGTATACTCTTCCCATCTTGAATTCTGAAGAGTGTTCTATCCACTTTGCCTTTTGTTTCTAATCTTGCCACAACCTTATTGCTTCTAATCTTGCAACAGGAGCAAATGTTTCATCAAAATCTATTCCTTCTTCTTGGCAGTACCCTTTGGCTACCAATCTAGCTTTGTTTCTTACCACAGAACATTCCTCATTCATTTTGTTTCTGAATACCCATTTTGTGCCAGTAACATTTTGATGAGTTGGCCTTTGAACCAATTCCCATACTTTGCTCCTTTCAAACTGATTCAGCTCTTCTTGCATGGCTTGAATCTAATGTGTGTCATCTAATGCTTGGGACACATCTTTTGGCTCTATTTGGGAAATAAAGCAAGTGAACATAGCTTCTTGTTGAGCTCTGGATCTGGTTCTTACACCATCTTTTACATCTCCAATGACTAGCTCTGGTGGATGGTCTCTCAGCCATCTTACATTAGGTTGGAGTAAGTTAGCTGGATTCAGTCGTCTTGCAGTTGTGTTGTCTTGAGCAGCTCTCTCATCTTCACTTAGCTGCAGATTTTCCAGCTGTCTTTGAGATTCAGCTATATCATCTTCATCTTGGTTTATTGCTCCAGCTTCAGCTTCAATATAGGGACTCTTCTGCATAGTTGGCTGATTCAGCTTGTCAGCTAACTCTTCAATGTCTTCTCCATTTACATTAGGTTCATCAAAAACCACATGGATAGACTCTTCTGTAACCATTGTCCTCTTGTTGAGCACTCTGTAGGCTTTGCTTTCAGCTGGGGATCCCAAGAAGATACCTTCATCAGCTTTAGCATCAAATGCCTTTAGATTATCTTTGCCATTATTTTAGATGAAGCATTTATATCCAAATATTCTAAAATATGCAACATTTGGCTTTCTCCTGTCCAAATCTCATAGGAGTCTTTGTCAATTTGTCTTTTATCATGCATCTATTTTGAGTATAGCATGTTTGTGTTTATTGCTTTGACCCAAAACCTTTTAGGGACACTGCTTGATTAACATGGTCCTTGCAGCTTCCTTGAGAGTTATGTTCCTTCTTTCGCAACTCCATTCTCATTGTGGAGTCCTTGCTGCAGATAATTCATGAGCAATACCATTTTCAACACAATCGAAGTTATTATTCCATTGACAAACTCGGTTCCTCTCACGATCTTATCTTTATAATGGTTTGACTCTTCTCAATATTGAATTCTTTTCATCAGTTGTGGTAACTTCTGCAAGGTTTCTTTCTTTTTACACATGAAAATTGTCCATGTTTATCTTAAATAATCATCCACCACCACCAAGGTGTATTTCTTTCCACTTATGCTAGCTGGCTCAACTGGACCAAATAAATCCATATGCAGCAGATGCAATATCCTTGTTGAAGATGGACATGACTTCTCTTTGAATGATGATTTGATCTGCTTTCCCATCTCGCATGCATCACAGATACTTTCCTTCTTGTACACTGAGTCTGGGAGTCCTTCTACAAGATTACTCCTTGCAAGCTTGTTAATTGTCTTAAAATTCAAGTGACTTGGCTTCTTGTGCCACAGCCAACTTGATTCGGCTGTACTCTTTGCTAGCAGACAAGTGATTGGTGTTGCAGTTGACCAATCTACCACATACATGTTCTTTTGTCTGCATCCTTCCAACACTACTTCATTGATTCGAGTGTCTTTGATTTGGCATACTCCCATATGAATCCAACATTATAGCCCTTGTCACGAGTTGGTCGATACTTAACGAGTTGAAGTTGAGGCTTTCAACATATGCAACATCTGTGATTTCTAATCCATTTTTCTTGATGGATCTAGTGCCTCTTATTTCCCCTGGAGCTTCATTTCCTCCAAATATGACTTTTGCGCCTTTAACCTTCTTGAATTTTGGCAGATTTTTCTTGTTTCCTGTCATATGTCTGGAACAGCCACTATCCATGTATCAGGTTCCTTGGCACTCAGCTGTTCCTTGAACCTACAATCAAGGAAATCAGATTTTAGGTACACATAGTTGTCTGGGTCCTGAGGGGTTAGTGCTGTAAGATGATCCAACCAACCTATAGCCAAATGATTTAACTCTAAGAGGTTGCCATCTATCTGTGCCATAATTATAATTCACTTTGGCAAATTGCTTGGGGGATTTAGGTTCATACAACTGTCTCTTTTGTCTGTATGCATGTGTGTGTGTTTTAGCAATTGCCTTCTTTGGGTAGAAGTGTTATCTCTGTGTGTAGTGCTTGGGTGCATATGTGTGCTGATTATAGCTCTTTTGCCTTTGGAATGGCCTTTGCTGAGTTCTAGGCCTTTGCCATTTAGGCATGTATTCCATAGATCTTTGCTGATATTTCATGTTGTTCCAATCAGCTTGGCTTGGGTAATTTCTACCATTCCCATTATATGTGTTCCTTTTATAGAACTTCTGAGGTTGTTGGTAGCTCTGTTTCTTCACAGAGTACTTTCTGTTTGGAGTTTGCTGAGCAACTCTGCTGGATTTCTTCTCAGTTGTCCTCTCAGCACACTCAACTGACTGTTTTCCTTTTCCTTTATAACCAAGGCCAGTTTGTTTGTGATTGTGCTTTGGAATGAATGTGTGTGCAACATTTGGTGTCTTAGATTTTTGAGATGATTCATTACTTGAAGATCCTTTTTTTCAAGATCACTCTGGGAGTTTGACTATGCACAAGGGAATTGAATCCTAGGCCTATCTTATCTCCACAATCCTTTTGGCTCATAATAAGATCATCCAAAGATTTAGATGCCTTAGTGAATGAGGCAATCACATTTTTGAGGTCATTTTCCCTCTTTTCTATAGCAGCTATTTCTGCTATTAGCTTAGCATTCTCAGCCTTCAGCTCTTTGTTCTCATCAGCTATGTGACTCAGAGTACTCAACTTTTTAGTCAGCTGTGAGTTTTGACTTTTTAGCTGGCTATTTTCCTCATTTAATAGTGTGTGTGAGGATTTAATGTGCTCAAAGTCTTTCATCATTTTGCCTAATGAATCATAAAGATCAGTGGGTAATGAAGTGTGTGTGTCACAATCACTATCACTAGAATCTGAGTGAGATGAGTTAGAGTGTACCTCATCTTCTTGGTCAGGTTAGTCTTGTTCTTTGCCCATTAGACAGATTAGGGCTTCTTCTTCAGAGTCACTTGAGTAGTCAGCTTCACTACTCTCTGAGTCTGTTGTATCTTTTGACTTGGTTGTCTCAGCAGTCTCTGTAGCCAACATGGCCTTTTTCTTTTCTTGTCTTCTTTCTCTGAAGACTCTTCTTTCTTCTTCATTCCTGTATTTGTTGACTACAGGATATGGTCAGTCAATGGCATAGTGACCGGGTTGCCTGCAGTTCCAGCATAGATTCTCAACTTTTTGATCAGCTCTTTACATTCTTGGATTATCAGCTCTTTGGTACTCAACCTTTTGATGCTCTGCTTTCTTGGGTGGCCCATCCTCCCTTGACTTGGAGAGAGCTGAGTGTCTTCTGGAGGATTCACCTTTGCCTCTTTTGTAGTTCTTGTTGAAGAACTTTTTGAACCTTTTAACCATCAAGGCAATCTCCTCTTGGTCAATGGCTTCCTTGACCTCAGCTCTTTTCCCATCCTTAGCTATTAGTGCAGCTGTCTTGGGCACAGCTGTCTCTGCTTGGTCTTTTCTTCTCAGCTCAAATTCATAGGCTTTGAGATCTGAGAATAGCTCATGGTTGGATGTTTTTGATAGGTCCATGGAATGTCTTAGGGCCATGACCTTCATTTCCCATTCAGCTCGGAGGCTTCTTAGAATATTCATACACATCTCCTTCTATATATATTCTTTCCCAAGTGCAGATAGTTCATTGGTAATCTCAGTGAATCGAGCATCCAGCTGATCCAAGGTTTCACCTGCAAGCATTTTAAAATTTTAAAATTTTTGTACAGCAACAGATAGTTTATTTTCCTTAATTTGCTCAGATCCTTCACAAATTAAAGTCAATTTATCCCAGATTTCTTTGGCTGTCTTGCAAGACTTGACTTTGTTGAACATGGCTTTGTCTGAAGTCTTGTAAAGCATGTCCTTGGCCACATTGTCCAAGTTGTATCTTTTTCTATCATCATTTGTCCATTCAGCTCTTGGTTTTTCAACCATAGCTGGTCTAGGAGCTGCGGCCTCTTCTCCTTCAACAGCAGCTCCTCTCCTTGCTGCTGTGTTCACCTTCAATATTTGCAGTGGCCCATCCTCTATTACTATCCACATCTCATCATGTAAAGCAGATAGATGAGCTTGCATACGTATTTTCCAGTCATCAAATTCTTCAATGGTAAACATAGGGATGCGTGTCAAATTTGCTTCCATGATAATAACTTTGCTGAATAAAAAGAGTTTTGAAAGATCAAGTGCCAAAGCAAGTTTTGAAAAATTGGAGATCTAGTTTAGTAACCAGTGTGGAAGGCTCAATGAACCAACCGCTCTGATACCACTTGTAGGACTCAAGGGGTGTGAGTGTAAGGTTTAGAAGGGGGGGTTGAATAAACCTTACCAACTTTTTCGATTTAGTCCTTTTAAAATTGTTCAGAGTTAATTTTCACAGCTAAGTCCTTGATGGACAGCTAAGTTAGTTAACCAAAGAGAGTTAGCCACTCAAAGCACTGATCGAGCCGTTGATAGAATAACTTTGCTTAGTCTTATACTTAACTCGACATTGTGATAAGATTTTGTTGGAAGACTTAACACCCTTAAATATGATTTGAGTTTGTTTTAACACTTGGTTTTAGCACTTTGTTGATTATCGGTTGGAATGCAAATTATCACAGATATAAAGTAATATGCGAGTAAATAAAGTCTTTGAAAATGTAAATGACACAATAAATTTTATAGAGGTTCGAAGATGGGGTAATTCTTCTAATCCTCTCTTCTACAACTCCTGGAGGAATCCACTAAGTATTGATCGAGTACAAAGTGGTTATCGACCCGGATGCAAGTCTTGATCACACACGGTGACTTGATCCTTTGGGACTCGATCGAGATGCCTTGGTCACACAGTTGGCTTCTCGCATGACGACTCGCCTTCTTCACAGGCGTTGCTTGCTACTACACCACCACTTGCTCAAGCTTCTTGGATTTGATCACGAAGCCCTCCAATAACTTGAGACTGGTTCGACCTTGAACCTTTCTACAATCCTCCTTCGAATGTAGACCCCTTTTGATTCTTCAAAAATTTCCTCTTTAACAGTTTGAAGTTGTCTCTCCTTCACAGGTTGGTGTTGGATCGATTTCCTTCGAAATTTAGGCTTGAGGATTATGCTTGAATGACTTGAGAATATTTTTGCAGGTTACAGTATGAATAATAGCTTGAATATTCGTGGTTCAAGTAACCTTCTCTCAAAGTGATTCCTCAGCCTTTAATAGTGCTCTTTCAAAATCTGACCGTTGAAGAGATAGGCTAATTTTCAAAAGACACTAGTGTTCCTTGGCTTGTCTTGTTGCAGTCCTTGATATTGACATTTCCTCGTATTAAATGAACCTTCAGCTATTCAGAGTCTAACACAGGTGCAGTGCTTCCCATTGGTTTATTCCTTTTGCACGCTTCTGGGACTGAGCACTTTAGGACATTGCAGCATGGAAGTATTACTTATTTAAGTAACCTTCTTGACTTATGTGCAACGGATTCTTTTCAGTTGTCTTGACTTGACTGCAGTTTTCTAATTTCCCCAGGTGACTTCGAGTCAGCTCCCAATCATTGGATGACTCAATTGTCACTTCAACTTGAGACTTGGCTATCTTGAGTTGACTTGATCGACACTTCAACGGTGACAGATTGCTCACCGATACTCCTTGATCGAGTTCTTGACTTCTCTTCCTAGCCACACTCAGCTGCCTTGCAGCGGAGTCTTCATTCTAGACTTCAGTTGACTTCTTGCATATCCAGGCATAGTCTTCAGTTGACTTCTTGCATTTTCCAACAATATTGAATTGAATTTTGATTTTTTTAGTTTTTAAATTTTAAGAAATCTTCTATTTCTTCAGAATATATGCATACATTCTACAATGCCAACCATAAGAGTTTTGAAGGATAAGAAACCAAGATTACATATCAGAGTTCTCGTCAGTGACACAGAGACTTCTTCGTACGACACAAACTGTGGAGAACAAGAAGTCAATTCAATTCTCGTAGCTGTGGAAGCCCATACTACGGTCGTGGAGCAAGTGGGGCTGTCTGAAATAGCCTTTCCCGCTCCGCCTACTGATGTAGTGAATATAAATAATCTTCCGTACCAGTGGATTCGTGATCACGAAAAATAAATAGGTGATCTCATCCGCGAATTTCGCAAAGAAGAGGGGCTCAGGCGACCAGTGGAGGAGAAGGTAGAAAAGAGAAAGATTCAAAGGGCAAGATGATCAAATTGTAAGTCCAAGCGGCTACGATAATCTAGAAGGGGTGAATAGATTATCTCCATCTTTACGATTTTACCCTATTTTTCGAACAAAACAAGCCAAGACAATGATAAAGGTGCGGAATGTAAACAACACACGTCAATTTATAGAGGTTCAACCCACCTAGGGCCTAATCCTCTACCACCCCAGTATATCCGAGATGGATTTCGAAAAGAAAAAGAATTTTATTAATTACCAAAATTAATACAAACTCAACTTACAACACCTTGAAGAGCACCACACTCTTCTTCAACACCACCTTTGGAGATTACCACAATCTTCCTTCAACGGCACCTTTGAAGATCACCACAATCTCCAATTTTGAAGAATACCAAATTCTTCAACACCTCAAGAGCACCACACTCTTGAAACTCCTATCACCTAGATCACCCAAGTGTATTCTTACCACAAGAATACTCACAAGGATGTATTGTGTTGAATGATGACCAAAAATCAAGATTACAACTCAATAATGAATATTACAATATGAGTGCAAAGTGTAATCAAGAATAGCCTAGACCTCAAGGATGTGAAAGTGACAAGCTAGGCAAAATTACAACAAGAATAATAACTATGAAGAACAAATATTTGCTTGAAGTGTATCTTGTTGTATTGTATCTCAATTATTGTGTTGGTTGCTCCAAAACTTTCTCTATTTATAGGAGATGACTGATCAAGCATAGGCTCCTCTTGGGGATTGAAAATCTAGAAAAATACAATTAAAATCAAGAATATAGCCGTTAGAAATCAATCCCACATTTTAAGGAAAGTTTGTCACAAACGGAATTTAATTTGTCAAAAGATAGGCGACGGTCGCACAGAAATAGATGTTTGAAAAATACATAGCAAAAAAACACAGGACGACCGGTCGACGTACACCTCGACCGGTCCACGTACACCTCGACCGGTCGACGTCCACCCCAACCGGTCCCCCTCATGGATTTTTCAAAGGGCAATTGTTCTGTTTCAATTTTTGCTCCAGTGCGGTCGGCCGACGGGGTTCGACCGTCGCGTCATCGGTCGACGCTACACAGTCGATTTGGCCGACTGGCCAATTTCCCTTCCGTCTCATTTTTTGTTCCAAAATTCATCTTCAGGTACGGGTTGCCCTCTACGGCGACCGGTTGACCTCGAGACAAAAATGTTGCCCGATTTGTCGAAAATAAAACTCAAGAAATACTCCGAAAATTTAGTAAAACATTTTAAACCAATCGGGAGTATTTAGACAACATTTAGGAATCTTGTTTTGAAGTAAAAACTTATAAACATGAAATCATTAAAAGTGTTGTCCAATTTTATCTAAAATAAAACTTGAAGAAATACTCCGAAAAATATTAAAACCATTTTAAATCATTTAGGAGTATTTGGACAACAATTAAAAACATTGTTTTGGTGTAAAAATAGAATCATCAAAATTAAGATAAAAACATGTATCAAACAATCTCCCCTTTTTGATGATTACAAACCAAAATAATTTTTAGAAATATTAGGAGGACAATTTTTTTAAAAACGATTTTCCGGTAAAAACATCTAACCGTTTAGAAGCAATCAAAATTTCCAAAATACATAAGCAACCAAGTAAGGGAGTAAATATATTCAATAATAAGCACAAGCTCCCCCTATCAACAAGCACATCAAGAATAATGTAAAAGCAATTAACCATAAGCTAAAAGCTTAGCTTTTACATTTTGTTCAAGAGCTTATAAGCTCCCCCTGTCAACAAGACAAGTAAATCATCATTAGACAAGTATATAAGTCCATCAAGCAACAATTGGACTAAAAATAATTCACGACTTATGGTTTTTAAGAGCCATAGCTTATAGCTTTTATAACAAGCTTTTATTAGCGTCTTTGAGCTAATGAGCCAATTTCCTGTTTCTCCCCCTTTGGAATCATAAAAAAGAATGTTAGGATGATAAAAACATCATACAAGTTTATCACAGTGCGCCAACAATACGATTTATCAACCATTGAAAGAATTAAGCTTAGAATCCAAAACAAAATGGGAGAGATGTATCATAAGAAATCCATAAGCTCATCTTGTTAAAAAAAACATGATCCCAATAAGATTTTAAGACATTTAAAAATAAGAGAATCATGTAGGTGATGAGTCTTTCATTGAAACATTTTATCGAACACTTGGCTGGGCGTCAAAGTTTGAAGAAAATGTATATAGCCCTTGTAAAAGAAATTAAGCCAAGTTTTTCATATCATCACCAAAAGCAATTTTCAACATATATCCAACAAATAATAGGCCTAAACAAAGTAAATTCTCAAGGGTTCAACCCAATTGAGATAATTTATAGCCAAAGAAGAGATCAAGGCATTACAAATGCCATCAAGCAAAAATTAAAGAGTCATCAAGTAATACATGTCAAGCATCAAACAATATATATTAGACATTACAAATGTCCCAAATTATCCATCTAAACAAAATGATCAAGGCATCTCAAGTGCATTTAAGCAAAAATTAAAAGAAGCACTTTTACCATCAAGTACTTCATACCAATTATCAAACAATGCCAAACTAGAGTATTTTTACCATCAAATACTCCATCAATATCATGATCATCCAATAGTCATTTTCAACTTGCTATTTTAACCCTTTCAAGAAAACAAGCAAATCTCATTAGTGCAATAGAGTTTTACAAGATAGTTCATAGAAATACAAAACAACATGAACAAAAGAAAATGCTAAGATAATAAAGGGGTGGGGACATCATTCTTCGTCCGAAGAGAAGCAAGTTCCGGGAATAAGATCTTTGATGAATTTCTTCAACTTGCCGATTGATTTTTGCATTTTGGAGGTCTTTTGCTCCAAAGCCTCATACCTAGCTTCATGATATGTTCGTAGTTCATCATACTCGGCTTGGGTGTACCTCCTAGGCGGTTGAGCACCGGTATTACCCTCCGGATTGCTCGGTTTGCCTTCCTCCGCCAATCTCACGGCCTCGGCATCATCAAAGAAGTCGTTTGGATCTGGGGAATCTTGGCCTCTTCCTCTAGCCATTTTAGTTGGTCGGATGTCCATATTTTTGTGCATAGTGACCATTTGGGAGATGTTATCAATGTCAAAGTCATTTTGAAATACCTCCGAATTACACTCCGACGAAGGTAGTCCCGATTGTATAAGAAGTTTACAAATCCAATTGCCCATAACAAACTTCTTATTTCCTTGAGTGATAGACTCAATTAGACATTGAATAAGAATAGCGCCAAAGTTAAGCGGTTCCTTCTAGCAATCTTATAAGTCAAAAATAATCCATGTTGCTAGGCATTTTCCCGCTTTTCCACATATGCAAAGCGACAATAACAGATATGATACGGTGCTCAAGAGTCATCGCCAACAATGAATACTTTGGCCATACGCTCAAATAAGTCTTGACTTCTCTCATAGACACCCCCAACATCTCATCATTCCAAATAAAGCACAAGAGAAATAGTCACAACCACCTTCTCTTACATGTAAAAGCCGACAAATATCATTTGGAGTCCACCTAAAATGACGACCCCTTACAAACGAATTCAAAGCAAAAGGCTTCCTTTGAGCATCATATTCAACCCACATATTGGCATAAAAATGAAAAATTATATCATCATCATATAAAACATAAGAATGCTTCCATAAGTACATCCACCATTGTTCTTCAAAGAATCCTCTAATAGAAGGATATTCATTTGTAAACGAATTAAATCGACAAATCTTCGTACGAGCTATCATTTTTGCACCCATGTTCAAATTTTCATAGTACCACTCCGCAAATTTGTTGATAAAATCTAAAACATTACTAGAGCGAGGTTCTTGAGGTATAAAAGGTTTCTTACTTTTTGCCCAACGACAATTGTTGAATGAAATCATCCCGCGGAGTTCGGCAATTTAAGGATTGGAAAGTACCGGGTTTTCAATATCATCACGTTCTTGAGCCACATTCCTTTGGGTAGCTCGAATGTCCCTTTGTTCGGCTTCTTCTTGCCGATTTCTCGAAGAACCCTCTCCGCCCTTTCTATGCTTGGAGGTGGGATTTCGACCGGTAGAATTTCTTGGAGGTGCCATATATGTAAAATTCTTGCAAAAAGAAGTGGATTAGCAACAAGAATCACAAAGATTGATGAAGAATTGAAGATTTTATAGAAATGGGGTGTTTTGCACTGCTGTACGAGGGTTTGAGGATTTCTTGTTCTGTTTTGAAAGTGAAGACAGACGAGATATAACCCAAAAAATAAGCCTGGGCGACCGGTCGAGGTAGGGTGCGACCGATCGACGTGCGGCACCTGGTCGCCCGCGCCCGACCGTCCCCATCGTGATTTTTCATTCTTCAGAGTTTTCCAAAATACGATTTTTCACCCCAAAAGTTTTAAAACTTTGCAAAAAGATAATTATGGACTAAATCCAACAAATATGAGTTTCGAGAAAACACATATACGAGAAAAACGAGTTTTAAGGAGTAGTGCCCTTTTTAAGAAAAATTTACAAAATCATTTAGGGGCACTTAAGGGGTTGAAATGAAATATTTTGAAAACTATGATATGAACATAATATCGAATACGAGTGAATATACCTCGATGGTTTAAGAAACTCTAATAGATGATAGCCAATGAATATGAGATATATAACCTACACAATACTTTAAACAAATTTTGCACAAGATATAATAGCACAAGTGTAGGCAAGTAATAAGAGATATCACAATAAAAATGCTTATGCTAAAAAAATCCATAAGAGTTTAAAAACAACATGTAAGGTCTCATTTTCAAAGGATTTTAAAAACACAAATATTTATTGAGGACCTTAATTTATGAAAACTCATTTGCAATTTAGACACAAATAAAAACATGCATACTAACTAAATAAAATGCATATTTAAATGGGGAGATACAGTTTACCAATTATGCCATTTCCATGGGTTGTGTCGTTCCCATTGTTGATGATATCTTCCCTTTTGAAAATCATCTTGTTGATGATAGCTTCTCCAATTGTTCCATTTCCAAGCATTGTGGCCTTCCCATTTTCGAAAGTGTCTTTCTCTTGGAAGATCATCTTGTTGATGATGTCTTTGTCATTTCCAAGGATTTTGTTCATCCCATTTTTGATTATTTCCTCTTCTTGGAAAATGACTTTGTTGAAGGTGTTTATTTGATCAAATGAAATGGTCATTTGATGTCTTTTTGGCGGTATGAATTTTCTTCGATTATTATTTCACGGTACCTAATATAACATTGTTTTGTGGTACCCTCAAGTCTTAGGTCCTTTGGGATTAGCTTTGAGACTTTTAGGTCTCCAATAATAATTTGAGCTATTTCTAGCCTGACAAGTATTTACGGCGTGTCCCTTCTTACCGCAATAAAAGCAAGTAACATTACTAACATGCATAGGAACTCGATTCTTTTTCATATACTTGACAATATTAGGCTCATGATCAAGTTCACTATTCAAATTATCACAACCATTAACATTCACAATATTGGGCAACTTATTGGTACTCAAGTTTGATTTTGATAAATCATTTTTTATGCAATTCATATCCTCAACAATAATACTATTTTGTTTTTCAAGGTTTCTAACCTTGTCAAGTGTGGTGGTGTGAACACATGATAGTGATTCATAGGAAGTAAATAAACTATCCTTTTCATTTTTCAAAACAATGAATTCCTTTTTCAAATTTTTGTATTTAACAAGTAAATTTTGGAATTCATTTTGAAGATCATCAAAATCATTTTGCAAATCACTATAATCATTTTGAATAACAATATCATAGGAAGTAGAGGGTTTATATTCCAAATTAGTAAGTGAACAATACAAAATATTGAGAGCTTTACCATTTAAGGAGATAATTTTCTTCTCTTCATCATTTAACTCTTTGAGGTCTTTGGAGGTGTGTGGTGTGTCTTTCATTGGAATGGATTCTCCATTTATGACGATGTTCCAAATATCGAACCCGCAACCTTGTAAATAACATTCCATTCTTTCTTTCCAAAATATAAAAATTTTGGAATCAAATAGTGGTGGCTTGGTGGTGGAGGTGCCGGTGAGATGAGCTTCATTCGTAGCCGACGACCGTTTATCTTCACTCGCAATTTGAAACGAGCTTGCCAAAGAGTTTGGCTCTGATACCACTTGTAAGTCCAAGCGGCTATGGTAATCTAGAGGGGGGTGAATAGATTATCTCCATCTTTACGATTTTACCCTCTTTTTCGAACAAAACAAGCCAAGACAATAATAAAGGTGCGGAATGTAAACAGCACACGTCGATTTATAGAGGTTCAACCCACCTAGGGCCTAATCCTCTACCACCCCAGTATATCCGAGATGGATTTCAAAAAGAAAAAAAATTTATTAATTACCAAAATTAATAGAAACTCAACTTACAACACCTTGAAGAGCACCACACTCTTCTTCAACACCACCTTTGGAGATTACCACAATCTCCCTTTGAAGATTACCACAATCTTCCTTCAACGGCACCTTTGAAGATCACCACAATCTTCAATATTGAAGAATACCAAATTCTTCAACACCTCAAGAGCACCACACTCTTGAAACTCCTATCACCTAGATCACCCAAGTGTATTCTTACCACAAGAATACTCACAATGATGTCTTGTGTTGAATGATGACCAAAAATCAAGATTACAACTCAATAATGAATATTACAAAATGAGTGCAAAGTGTAATCAAGAATAGCCTAGACCTCAAGGATGTGAAAGTGACAAGCTAGGCAAAATTACAACAAGAATAATAACTATGAAGAACAAATATTTGCTTGAAGTGTATCTTGTTGTATTGTATCTCAATTGTTGTGTTGGTTGCTCCAAAACTTCCTCTATTTATAGGAGATGACTGATCAAGCATAGGCTCCTCTTGGGGATTGAAAATCTACAAAAAAATACAATTAAAATCAAGAATATAGTTGTTAGAAATCAATCCCACATTTTAAGGAAAGTTTGTCTCTTTGTCAAACGGTCGAATTTGTTTGTCAAAAGATAGAGGACGGCCGCACATAAATAGACGTTTGAAAAATACACGGCCAAAAAATACATGCAGGCGACGGTCGACGTACACCTCGATCGGTCGACGCCCACCCCAAACGGTCCCCTCATGGATTTTACAAAGAGCAATTGTTCTGTTTCAATTTTGCTCCTGTGCACGGCCGACGGGGTCGGCCGGTCGACGTCATCGGCCGACGCTCGGCGTCGTCGGCCGTGTCGACCTAATTTCCTTCCGTCTCATTTTTGTTCCAAAATTCATCTTGATGCAGGTTGCCCTCTACGGCGTCGGTTGACCTCGAGACAGTAAATATTGTCCGATTTGTCAAAAATAAAACTCAAGAAATACTCCGAAAATTTAGTAAAAACATTTTAAACCAATAGGGAGTATTTAGACAACATTTAGGAATCTTGTTTTGAAGTAAAAACTTATAAACATAAAATCATTAAAAGTGTTGTCCAATTTTATCTAAAATAAAACTTGAAGAAATACTCCGAAAAATATTAAAACCATTTTAAATCATTTAGGAGTATTTGGACAACAATTAAAAACATTGTTTTGGTGTAAAAATAGAATCATCAAAATTAAGATAAAAACATGTATCAAACACAAACACTCCCGAGAATTCTTCGGGATCTGCATATTTTTTTTAATAAGTTAGGAGTAGTGGTTGGAGAGGAGGAAATAAATTTCAAAAAATCTGAAAGATACATGGTTCGAACTTTGGTCAACACCCTTAAAAAGGGTAAGCGATACCACGTGAGCTACAAGCTTGTGGTCACATATCCATAAGTTAACAACTCAGTTAATCAAGTATTTAATCGGTCATGATTAATTGCATTTTATCCTATTAGAGGTGTGTACAGTTTGGTTAACTGGCTGAACCGAACCGAAAAATTCAACTAGATGCCATTGGTATTATCCTTTATCCAATTTGTAACCAATCATAAAGCAAGAACCAAAGAATGTCCAACCAAATACACACGGACAGCATGACTTTGGTGCCTTAAAGATTAAGTTCCTTTAATAATTGTTTAATCAGCAATGGCTGCTGGTGTTAATGTTCCTAATGGACAATCAATTCTCCTTAATTGTATAATTCACAAATCGTCAATTTTCACTTTTATTGCTCATCAAATCCATGATTTAGCAATTTGAGCCACTCGATTGAAAGTTTACCTAACAATTTTATTTCATTTTTTTATATTATTGATATCTTTTTAGCAAATCTTCAGTGCCCTTTTGGGAGGAAGCAGAGCCATATGGGCCTTTTTTTCGAAAATGCCAAGTTGGGAAGATATGGAGACCCTACCACTTTTTTTGGATTTGGAATTTTCCTTCAAGTTAATTTGCTCTATTATATTCTATTACCCTCTTTTTTATCTTATTGAATTATAAAAAAGGCATCTAATCCAATCAATTTTGTCCACCAATCAAGCAAATGTTAAGGCCAATGAGAGATTACTAGAAAATGATTCAAAGCACTGGTTTGTTCACTCTCCCTCAAGGGCTTCTGATCTAGGCATGAAAAACACATTCAGTAATGGCTATGACCAGAGGCTCCATGATGGAGAACGAAGTAACCTTGGTTTGCCTTCGCCACTAATATTTGCCTCCTTATCTTGTTAATTCTCCTTCTTCTTATTTATTTTTTCTTTGCTAATTCTTGATCAAGACAATTGAACAACTAAACCAAGGTAATGTATTTCTTTCAATAATGAATTTAATTGATATATGTCTAAAAATGTATATTTTGGATTCGTAAGGAGCTGATTGAAAAACATATCCGAAAATGCTAGCATGATCGTGTCCAAAATACATGTGGACATGACCATGCCCAAACATATATGTAGGCACGATCATCGCCACGTGTAATTTGGGCACGATTGTTCTCTGATATTTATTGAGTTTAGGGACACGATCATATGATCACTTTAGCATCGGGTATGTTTGTCATTCTAGGTAAAAAAGAGGTTTTTTTTTATAAAAATGTATTACGCCAAAAAAAAAACATAAAATGATATATGCAAATATGGATTGAAAATATTTGCTCTGCGATCGCAATTGAAAATCTCTTCAATGGCTTCCAATCATGAGGCAAGTATAGACTATAGTGATTGGCAAGTCAAAAATTGACCGACACGATCGCACATCGTCTAAAATATATATGTAAGATCAGGTGAGATAGAAATATACAGTAAGATCAGGTGAGAGAGAAATATACAGTGACATTTGGCTATATCGATTTGAATTATGAATTTGTAATTTGCATGGTATAAGTTTGCATGTGGTATTTTAGCTGTATATGTGACACATCCTTGAACATTAGATATTGGAATATCTACAATTTTAATTTAAAGATCCCCAAACCTTTGGGATAATATAGTTTTAGTCTCTCTCTATATGTATGTATATATTAAATTTTTATTATCTTTTAGATGTGACCAATATGTAAATTGTAATATTACTGCGGCGAAGACGGATCGGTGGATTAAATTAAGGTGGTCTCATGGCCACACACGAGCAAACCTTTGTACAAAACATTCATTACACACGGGTGTTCATAGGCGTGGTCAAGGGACGGTTAATTAAATTTATTAGCATTGCTAATTAAACTAATTAAGGTATCTTAAACCCGGAGTACTGAATTTTACGTAGATCTTGAGTACCTCGATTGATTAGCCAAATTTATATTGGGAGTATTTGCAAAAACTTCTGCTTTTAGAAGAAGTGACTTATTGCGGCAGAAGTAGAATTAGTTGAGAATTAAAGCTGGTAGTATTTGAAAATAGAATTAAAAGTTGTGAATCGGAACTTGAGAGTGTTTAGTGAAAAAATTGTAAAAGCACTTATTTATTTGTAAAAATTAAATCATAAGCAGAAATCTAAAGCACCTAAACATTTATTTTTAGATTCTCATTAAATGAAGCGTAAGTGGACACTTGCTATCACTTAAAAATACTTTTTTTAAGTCAAATAGTGAGAAGCAATTTTTTGTGTGATTGCAAGCACTCCCATTCAATATCATCCTCAAGAAGTCCAACTTCATTTACGTTTAATTTCATAGTCAAACGAAGAACATGGCTAGATCCACTACATTGCAAAATAACCAACTAGAAAGAAAAAATCACACAAAGTCTTAAAAAAAATAGCTTATTGCGTTGCCATCTTAAATTAATTAAAGCAAAATCTTATTTCTTGCCAAACATAACTCAAATTCCGAGTTAGATAAATAATTACGATAAGTGTTTACAACACGTTAGACATACGACCAAATCGAAAGATCAAAGTTTCTTTATTTGCTTCCGCAATTAATCATGTTTGATGGGGAATCACTTCAATTTATTGAATATTGAACTGTATGCCAATTACTGATTACGCCTTCAATTATTGGAGCGAAATTGTCAAAATAAAAGCTCTCCGTCGACGTTCAAATCAAATTCAAATAATGGAAGCGATATGAGTGTAGAGGACTAAATCTCCAAATGTAATAATGTCTCCCTATTTTGAGGAAATACGATTATTTGGTGTTGGGCGATAAATAGATATCATTTAAACTTATTGAACCTGATTCAACCGTTTAAATATCTCTTTATTATTATTATTATTATTATTATTATTATTATTATTATTATTATTATTATTATTATTATTATTATTATTGAGCTTCTGTAGCTGAGTCATGCTTATAAAAGCTTTTTATTTTTTATCTATTCTTCTTTCCAATTTGCAGTGCTATATTAGGGCATCAGGATAAATTCAGATTTTCTAGTCTACTTTTGTATTTCACATAATCCACATGGATGAGAGATGTAAATATATTTTAACAATCAACGACACATGTTTATCTCAAAGACACACGTCATTCATCCAACAAATGTGATAGTAAGTAGAATAGAACTGGCCTGGATAAGAAATATGATCTTATCATAATTTACAAAATTAATTCACATAATCAGAATGTCAAGTCAATGATCTTTTTATTTCGTCCTTTATGGGAACAACTTAGATCCAAATAACGTACGCTTGGGTTTATATCACAGCACTTAGATTCTTAGGTAAAAGTTCATGGTCATCAAATGTGTAGACACAAGAAAATTAAGCTTATTATAAATTATTATAAGTTCTATAGTTCACTGAAAATGCACAGAGAGCAATTACATTTCTTGGAGGACAAAGAGTGACCCAAACATTCCACACGGATATATCCAGTGGGCACTCTCTGGGCTAACACCACCTGACCAGTACACAACCAATATCTAAAAGACCCACGGTTTATTCCATGTTATACGTACATGGAGGAGTACTCCAAGTGCATAATAACCATAAATTTATTACAGATATGTAAAAATTCACACACAATCACACAGTCCGTCGTTTATTGTGTGTAGATCTATAGTAGATAATACACCCAGTGTATTCCTCCAGGGGTTGCAACGACAGGGACCAAATCTTCTGTTGCACTTCCTATTTCACTATACGGATGATGAAACGCGTGACAATTACGACATAACATCACGTATACGCGACTTACATCCAATACAGTGGAATAGGAGTGGAACATAATTGTGAAATAGGAAATCTCAAATTCGCATCTACGAGACCTACATATATACAACAAAACCTTTGGGAGTGAAAAGATTGACAAAAACTTGTAACATCAGATTTCAGCCATACAACGTGGGAATAATGAAAGTGGGGACTCCATACACACACACACAAAAGAGACAGAAAAAACACAGAACTCTTGTAACCAAAAAAAGGGGGGTTTTAATTTAATTTGCAACATTGCATGTGAAGGGCCTAAGAGTACACAGGACCCCCACAATACTGTCAGCCTTTGTGTTTTAAAACTTTGTTGAAGAATGGAAGGAGTGTAAGTAAATATGTGTCTTTTTCCACTTTGTTACCTTAACTAGATAAAGTGAAACTCTGAATGCCTATGAAATGTATCACATCAACAAACCTGACCCCATGTAGTTTTAAAAAAAAATTAAAAAAAAAAAAAGAAAAATTGATGCTTTACATTTTACAACTTTCATTGAGATTTTTGAGTTTTCACAGCATCATTGTATGGAAGAAATATATCTGTGACTTCTGGTGAACAAGTACAAGTATTCAATGGCAGGGAATAAAATTAAATAGTTAATGTGTTTAACTTAATTGGATGCTATTTCTTAAGTTCAAATATAGGTGCCCTATATTATTATGCCTATTTTCCTTTTTGTTTGAATTTGAATAATGTTTTAATCAATTTGTCCGTACTTTAATTAATTATACTTGTTATATTTGAGAAATAGTTTAGTATAGAATTTAAGAAATTGAGTGAACATTTCAAAAAGTTTCGTACACGTTATGATAAAACATGGTCTATGTAACATGTATATGAAAGTTGAGTAGCTCTAGTCAAAGAATGGATTAAAACAAGGGACACATTATAAGCACATGATTTAATTTCTTTCCTTCTTCAATATATCATTCTTTTAGTTCATTTTTTTTCATTTTCCTTCCTCAATCACTTGCATATAAATATACTTGTCTTTTTTACGTCGATATGTTAACAAACTTGCACTAAAAGAAAAAAAACAGTTTACCTAGCTACATAACAATCTGTAAGTATTGAGATAACTCAAAAATATAGGTAAAAACATTGTAGGCAAATTAATATTTTTCTACATAATCTAAAACTATTGATAATTATTTATAGTATTTATGTCGGTAAATTTTAAAAATTGTCAGTGATTTGTCAGTATAATTTGGGGAAAAATAATATTCTTTATTTTTTCTTAGTATTCTGTAGATAACTGTAGAATTTAGTGACAAAATTATTTATATATGTCGGTATATTCTGTCGATAAACTGGAATTCTAACTAGCGTTTAAATTAAATTAATCAGAAAATCATTAAAGCCGGCAAGATATATCTTTATAGTACCAATTAATAATATAAACGCACCACAAAAAGGGGACGAAATTAAAAAAAAAAAAAAAAAAAACAATGCTAATATATACCTATATATTATGGTAGAGTCGTAGAGAAATACATTCAATACCATTAGTAGTGAAAAACATTTGCTAATAGTTTTTTCCTCGCTCAGATCTTAATTAATTTCTAAGATTCGCCAATAACATTTGTAATTTTATTTTTTCCTTTCAATTTCCAGAAATGGGCACCAAATTCCAAGTAAATATGAGGGTCTCGTTGAAGAGGCTCCTGGCTCAATTGTCTTGACCCCCATCATTAGCCAAGTTCAAGATCTTTCTCCACAATCCTCACCTCTTTTGCAGATCTAAGCACATTGGCCTAATTATTCATAATCACATAAAACAAAGTACAAATATCATTATATATTTGAGATATATATTTATATATAGAGCTGCATAAAATTAAGGTGATTGTTACAAAAACATGTATAAAATTAAGGGATAATTACAAAAACTACCATTGAGGTTTGGGTCAATTATAAAAAAATCAGAGAAAAATAAAAAAGACCCTTGAAGTGTTGATTCTGTGTTAAGGTAATTGTAATATTTTTACAAATATAAGGGAAATATTTAAAATGTTTTTGTTTATTAAGGGTTAAAATGTAATACCTGGTCATCAGTGATTTCAACGGCAAAGCCGTCGACGATGACCATAGAGAGAGTCTTGTTGTAGGTCCCTGGCTGGAGATTCTTGGCCAAAACCTCATCATGTTTTCTACTCAAATATAAATCAAGCTCGTATTGCCCTCTCTTTGTTCTGTTTTTTTGTATGCACAACAATATTAATTCAAGCCCCATTTTGTTTAAGTATAACAAAAATAAATCAACAAACACACACATTTGTAAGAAAATATACACATATCACATACAAAGACTAAATGAGAAAAATTAAGACATACTTGTTGGATCGAAGGCGCTCGTATTCGGGATCATAGTTCATGAAAACAAAATGTAGCTTACTTTTTGTGCCATCCATCACAACACCGAATTTTTTTTAATTTTTTTTATTAATTTTCTTTCTCCTGAGGAACTTGAAAACCTAATAATACAGGCTCTCTATGAGGAATGGTGGCAGCCCAGACTAGGTGACTATTTATGCATATTAACAGCTGGCTGAGCTGTACATTGTTAAACTTTTTCCTTTTTTTCTGTTTACAAAACAAATAAATAAATAGTAAAATTATAAATGTACATAAATTGAAAATGTAAATTAAATTAAAGGAAATTTTTTAAATCAAGTCCATTGACAAATGATGCATATTGCATAGTACTCTCCTTCCGTCTTTCTTTATTTTTTATTACTTGCACGTACCTAGTGATGATAGTATGATACTCGGTATATAATATGCATTTGTACGTTCAATTTAAATATGAAATTGACCTTAATTTAGGGTAGACTATATAGCACAAGAAATATAGATTAATAGCTAGAATACCCAATTGGATCATGCATAAGTACAGCGACGATTCTAATTCAAAGTATCTTTCTAGCTCGGGTTTTGTAAAATTAACTTAGAATATTTTTAAACTCGTTTTATGCAAGAAAAAGTCAACACCAATTACTTAAAATCTCATAGAATTAACCATAATGTCTTCAAAATTATGTCATGCCTAGCTAGTACTTTTACTATATATAACATTTTAGGATGCATAATTGACACAAATCCCACATATCTCATTTATAAATGAACAAATAAGAATTGATTTTATTACTTAATATTGTACATGCGGCATCGCACCCAAAGTCATGTTTAACACCAAACACGTAGAACGCTCACGAGCAGCTAGAAAGATTTATTATAGCCAGATCTTAAATTCAAGTACTACTCTTAAAATCAAAAGATATTTGTCGTTCAAAACTTTCATTAAGAACATCGAAACTTTATTTTGCATGCATTATGTTTGTCACATATGGTCTAGCCGTGTTCGTATTAAAAAACATTTATTATCAAAAAACTCGTTAATTATATTGGATCTAATTAATACTTTCTACACATTGCATTTGTGATATATGCAATCGTTGTTTGTTATATATATTTTGATCACCTTGTGTACGTAAAGAAATAATGTTGAAAGTTGAATATGATTATATATTGATGGTAGCTAATTAATATTTCTAACATTTATATATGCGACGTTTACATTTTTTGGTTAGTCGTGTTCTATATACAATGAAACTAAATATAAATGTTAGAACTGGATTTCGTGTTTATGTTTTGGATCTGAGTTGTATTTGTCATGATTAATTTTGTGCTGGAGTGATGAAATCTAATGTCATATATCAGGACTAACAAATGTCAGTCTACGTCGTGCGCAAGCCCTTTTCCAATAATTTAAAAAATATATATTACATATATTATTGTAATAATAGAGCATTTGGTTTCGGTCAAAATATTCTTTCTTTGATGGGGGCCAAACGTGTTTCTAATCCAATCAAATGATCCCTAATTCCCTATAGCTACATGCCTACACCATACCAAGTCACACCGACCTTTACAATAATCTATTGTTTTTATAAATCTATTCGTTATTATATATAACGGAGACAATAAAATCTTTGGACCATTCGTTATATCATTTTATTTGTCTTTCAACTTTCAAGCAATCAAGGAATGAGATAAGACTTGCAAGAAAGTTGGAACATATCGGCCTGTATATAAAAACGACGCACATTTAAAAAATTAAATTAAACTTTTTTTTTAGGTGACGCTTAATTCATGAATACATTCACCCACCTTCTTAATACACTTATCCACTTTTTAAAATATAACATATTTACTAAATACACCCCTCGTAATTTTCCATTTTATCCTTGCACTATCCCCCCCCCCATTACACCCAAAATGATATACCCCCAAGGGGCGGCAGCGGCGGACGGAAGAAGTTCCGGCAACGGAATGTAATATCTTCTAAATTACATTGTTTTTATTTTATTTTAATTTCGAGTTTAATATTTTGCTTTAATTTCACATTTATTGTTGGGTATAAGTGTTGACTAATTGTATTTATTGGTTTGAATTCTAAGAGTTACATAGCTTTTTTCTGGTTTTATCTGAGTTTAGGACGAAGACCATAGATAACATGATAGCCCTGAGTGGCACAATAGTATACTTGATCGTTCCATAAGGCACGATCGAGTTACTTTGGTTGTGCCATATAGTACGATCGAGTTGTAACTACAATCGTGCACCACTGTGGCACTTGGCACGATGACACGAGAAAAGTTGTAATTACAATTGTGTCATCGTGCTATGTCATGTCAAGTGTCACACTTTTGTTATTCAATAACAAATTATAAACTGTAAAAAACGAGTAAAAATAGAAAAATAACATACTTTAAGTTGTAAATTAAGGAGATACTGATATTATTTTATAAACTTAATTGTTTATTGTCCAAATTTGCAACAATGTGGGTGTTTGAAAATCTAAGGATTACAGAAAAAAGTTTCAACTTTTTCCAAAAATGTGGGTTGGTGTGAGGAAGATGAGGTGTATGTATATATTCTTTATGTGAGCAAGGGTATCATAGTCTTTTAAGCTGATGGCATTTTTGCAATTATATGAAGGTAAGCGTATTTATCAATTTTAGTTGTGTGAATAGCACCACCCTTTTTTGTTTTGTGGTATCAATATAGATCTTTGATTGAAAGTTTGTAATTAGTCAACGGTGCATTTGGATGGAGTGATTTGAAATAAATTAGATTTCAAACTCCTTGGATTCAAAATCCACCTCGTGTTTGGATGATATGGATTTGTGTACAAATTTCAAATCCATTCTAAATTTTGATAAAAAGAAATTAAAAACTCTATTCATTTTCCTAATTGATATGTAATAAATTAATAAAAGATATAATCTTATTATTTTATAAATAATTATAATTTTATACACTAATAAAATTATGAAATATATAACTTTTAATATGTGTGTGATGATAGCGTGTATGAATATGTGAGAGAGAGTATATGTAAGTGTGTGTGTGTGTAGTGTGTGAAGTGGATATAGTGTGTGTGAATGTGTGCAGTATATGTAGGGTGTGCAGTGTGTGTAAATGTGTGAATGGGGATGGCAATAGGACGGGTTCAAACCCGGACCCACAATGAACCCGTCCCATCTAGACCTAAAAAACCCGTCCCGCTTGGTCCGGCGGGTAAAGGGTTTATCTTTTTCAAACCACGTCCGGGTCGGGTAACGGGTCCGGCTAAACCCCCTGGACTGGCCCCATGTATTTGCAGTATATAGATATATATGTTTACTGGTGAACTTTGGATTAAGAGATTGATGGAGTTTTTTAATGTTGAAATGGGTGTTTATAAACTAATGATCGTCTATCAAAGTTTGATTCCTTCTCATTTTCTCAATTCCAATATAGAATGGTGTATTTGTGTTTTATATATATACATATATATATATATATGGATGTGATCTTGTGTGGCAGCCTATTACCGTGTGGCAGTGTGGATTGATCACATCCATCCACACCTTTTATTCAATGGTCCAGATTGCTATTAAAAATAACTGATTTATCAATTAAGTAATAGGTGGAAAGGACATAATAGTAACTAGAAAAATGCCATAAATCACGCCCCTACAATCAAGGGATTGATTAATATCACGTTTCCATAACTGAAATTGTGTACCATTTAATAACTGACTGTACACTATTTTATATCTAACAGCGAATCATTGTATAACTAATTGTACATCATCTAAAAACCCTATAAAGACAAAATGGTGTAACCACCTTCGTATAATGACGCCCAACAATCATGGATGTGATAAAGATCATGTTTCCATAACTGAATTATGCACCATTTTAATAGTTGAATTGTGCATCATTTAATAACTGACTGTGCACCATTTTATATCTAACAACACATCATTGTATAACTAATTATACATCATCTAAAGGAACTATAAAGACAAAATGGTGTAACCATCTTCTCATTTAATAACTTAACTGTGCACCATTTTATATCTAACAGTGCATAATTGTATAACTAATTGTATGTACATCATCTAAAAACTCTATAAAGACAAAATGGTGTAACCATCTTCCCATAATGACGCCCTACCATCATGGATGTAATAAGATCACGTTTTCATAACACCATTTTAATAGATGAACTGTTCACCATTTAATAACTGATTGTTCACCATTTTATATCTAACAGTATATCATTGTATAACTAATTTTACATCATTGTGAGTAAACCACAAGTAAACCACAAATGAATGAAAAGCGGGAACAATCGTAAAATCAAATCCCATAAAAATTACTGGGATTGAATGGTGTACAATTAGTTGTACAATGATGCATTGTTAAATATAAAATGGTGCACAATCAGTTATTAAATAGTGTACAATTCAGCTATTAAAATGGTGCACAATTCAGTTATGGAAACGTGATATTAATCAATCCCTTGATTGTAGGGGCGTGATTTATGGCATTTTGCTAGTTACTATTATGCCCTTTTCACCTATTAATTAATTGATAAATTATTTATTTTTAATAGCAATCTGGACAATTGAATAAAATGTGTGGATGGATTGGATTAATCCACACCACCACACGGTAAGCCCCCTATCACATTTGATTCTAACCCTATATATATAATATGTATATACATTGCGTAACTGAAATCCAAAATGACATCCATAACCCTTCAATCAGCTTTACCTTTTCTTTTCTTTTTGTGTATTTTCATTTAATATATTTTGGAGTCCATTGTTGAAATTCTCGTCATTGTTGGGGCCAAAGAGAATAGAGTATGAAGAAGAAGTGCAGTAGAAGACAAGAAGTAAACCAACAACCAAGAATTTCAAAT